>BDDC01000585.1:0-26511 GCA_001662425.1 Chlamydomonas sphaeroides
AGCCGCGGCAAGTCGCTATCGCAGCTTGCGGTGCAGGGTGGGGCGGCCTCAGCGACGGCCCCAACGCCACCCGCAGTGGCTTCGGACGCGGGCCCGCAAGCCCGCCCTCAGCCCAGTAGCCACGTGCCTTCTTGGCAGCCGCAGCCGCAGCTCAGCCGCGGCAAGTCACTATCGCAGCTTGCGGCACAGGTGGCAGGCGTTACGTCCCCAACGGCCCCAGCGCCTCCGGCACTGGCTTCGGACGCTGTGCCGCAAGCCCGCCCAACGCCTGGCAGCCAAGTGCCGTCATGGAACTCGCAGCAGCAGGCGCAGCTAGGCCGCCGCAAGTCGCTGTCCCAGCTTCCAGCACCGGCGGCTTTGAGCCCGACGGCACCGCCGCCGCCGGCCGCACTCAGCCCCGTGGGTCCGCGGGGCAGGCCACACGCCGCTCAGTCCAGTAACCGCCGCTCGACGGTTGCCTCCGGTTGCCTGGGACTGGGACCAAGAGCGTCACAGGGCCAGGCGGCCGGCGAAGGGGTGACGTCGTCAGCAGGCCAGTTGCCGCACCTCGGGAGGGCGAGGAGCTTTGCGGGGACGTCGGCGATGCGCGTGGTGATTTACTACTAGCGACAGCGGAGGCGCAGCGGTGTTGCGGGCTGAGTTGGCGGCTGGGGCAGGCCCTGCCAGCCGTCTGGGCCGCTGGCCGCTGGCCGCCGGCCGCAGGCAGCTGGCTGCTGGTGGCAGCTGCGGTCGGGGTTCTAGGCTTTTTCCGAAGCGAGGCAGGGGCCGGCGCTATGCCAGCCCTCTCTGACGCACGAGTAGCCGCGCCATGTCACGAGGAAGGGACCAGGCGTTCCGTTCCAGACGTTGCTGGCACGCATGGCGAGACGATATAATGTGGCGGCGCCTTGCTTGCAACGCATTGAACTCACGGTATGGATGCTAGGACACAGGAGGCATCCTGATGAATGTCGCTGTGGTCGCTCGGGGAGGCCGGTAGGACGTAGACGGAAGACGACGGGGACTGCGACGGGGACTGCGCCTCCCTTTCAATCCCGGATGGATGGAAGCGCATTGTTTTGACGGCATTGTCTGCGAACGAACGAGCCGGCACTTTGTTAGTTAAGAGGCACAGCAGGGAAATAGCAAGGGCACGTGAGGGTGGGGCCAAGCGGCGGTCTAGACCGCAGTGGACGCCCTGTTGGGCAATGGTAACAAGATGGCATACCCAGGGCTGCGCTCGCGGTTAGCATGGGCCATGTGAGGGGAATTCAGGGAGCGGGGCGTCTTCGTAATCAACCAGCGCCCCCGAGTGTCAAAGTGTCGAACGAGGGCTGGCGGTGTCAGGGTAGTCTCCCCTGGGCGGTGTCGCGCCGCCGCCTCGGCCCCCCCCTCCTTTTTGTGTTTTTACTTGTTACTCCAGTAACATGCACATCCCGACACGCAGCAGACTCGCCGACGTGCTCCAAAGACGATTTCTCTCTACGAACGCGGCACGCTGAGTCGTGACTGTTGTTCGTGGATTTCGTCATCTTGTACTGCGGCTGTACTCGTGTGAAAACAGCCTACAGGTTCCATTACCGTCGGCCATTTATCAAGAGCACATCCCGACACGCAGCAGGTTCGCCGAAGTGCTCCAAAAACGAGTTCTCTTTACGAGCGCGGCACGCTGAGTCATGACTGTTGTTCGTGGATTCCGTCATCTTATGCTGCGGCTGTACTCGTGTGAAAACAGCCTACACGTTCCATTACCGTCGGGCATTATCAAGACATGTCCAGGAACGAATTCGCGTCAGCAGAAGTAGTCTTCGCTCACGAGTTGGCACCAGGCGAGCGACAATTGAACGGAGGTTTCCGAGCGACATTTGCTACTGAGTTTGCCTATTGCGCGCAGCGCAGCCACGGAGCACTGCATACGTCGTAACAAATGAACATCGACGCTAGTGCTGCTGGCGCCGATGTCGCCGAAGCCGACGGCAGCGCATGCACACTTAGCCAGCCTTACAACATCGTCGATGTCGTTAATTTGGGCAAAGATGCCGCCACGGGCCGCCGACAGCGCAGGGCGAGCCTCGTGCTGGCGGCGACCGCCGAGACGCTCGATGACTTGCAGGCGCAGGCCGGCCGCAGCAACGCGCTCATGGCCGAGGTGCGCGCCGTAGCGACGGTACTATGATCAGCGGCGCCGCTGGCATTGGCTGCTGGGAGAAGACGCCCGCCCGCTTGTCAGCGGCCTTACTTGTGTCGCCTCGCCCGGCGTATCCAGTTGCGCTGTCGCTCGCCTCCTCCTCCCTCCACGCCCCCGTAGCTGGAGGCGCTGCTGGCCTCGTCCAAGGCGCAGGCCAACTGCACGCCTTCGCTACTGGGCCACTTCTCGGAGGTGCAGCCCCTGGCCGACGACGACACACAGAGCCGCGGCGTCACGCAGACCGGGGACGACAGCGATGGCGAGGCCGAGGGGGAGGGCAGCCCCAAGGTGCGGCCCGCTCGGCGCAATGCGTTGTAACGGACCCCTCCATGTTGCAGGCAGCCATCGGGGTCGCTGTGCGCCGTCCGCCCGCATGTGGAGTCGTACCAGCTGCTGCGCTGCCCCCCGCCCGCCCTCATCACATTCACGCCCGGACTGACCGCACCAGCTGACTTGCCTCCCAACCCGGACCCGCCCGCGTCAGCAGGCCTCCTTCCCGCGCCGCGCCAGCAACTGCACGGCCTCTCCGCGGCCACCCCAGATCCCCCAGGCCAACAGCTTCCGCCGCAGCTCCGTGGTCACGTTCGACGGAGCGGTGCGTGAGGGCGGCAGCCGCGCTGGCGCTCGCCGTCGCCGCGGCCCCTGTGCCGAGCCTGGCCCTACCCGGTTGCTTTGCATCCATCCCTCCAATCCCTCGCCGTGCACGTGTCTGTGTGCCGGTACGCGTGTGACGCGCTTCACGTGTGCTCAGCACTCTCGCCCGAATGTTGGCCCTGCCCACCCACCAGGCCTTTCATGCAATGCACGTCGCCGACACGACCGGAAGTGGCAGTGTGGCCGGACCCAGCACCTCCGTGTCGGGCATGCGCGCCCACTCCTTCACGCGCGCCCGTAGCAGCACCCTGACCTACGTCCACCAGCCGCCGCCGGGGGTGCTGGCCAGCCGCCCATCTACCGACCACGGCCGTGCCGCGCGCCGCAGCAGCGTCACGGACATGGGCGGCGCCGGCGGTCTCGCCAGGGCCCAGCCGTGCCTCCACACGGCCGGCCAGTTGGGCAGCTACGACGGCGGCGAGCAGGAGCCCCTGAGCCGGGCCCGGTCGCAGCGCGAGCTCGGCGCCCCCATGACGGTGCGGTGGGCCAGCAACCAGCTGGCAGGCGCGCAGCAGCACGAGGATGACCCGGGCTACCGCGCATCCGTGCTGGAGAGCTTGGGGGAGCTGGCGGCAGCGGGCGGCGACGACGGCGACGACGACGGCCACTACAGCGGCGGGGGCGGCGAGGCCCGTGCAGGGGGTGGCCGCTTCAGGAGGCTCTTTGACCGGTGAGTGTGCGGTGCGCGGCGTCTGTGTGTGGCCGGGAAGTGATGCTCGGCGCTGCAGCACGCTGTTCGATGTTGCTTGCGAGCGCGTAATGCGTGATGACGGGTGCGTATTGGGGGCCCGCCTGCTAGCTTCCCGTGCGCTTGCACCGCGCCTTACTTGCGATAGCGTTAAAACCTTTCCACCCTTGCTTCCTTGCCCTTGCAGCATGTTCGGCAGCAGCAGCAAGCTAGCGCCCTCCTCCGGCGGCTGCGATGTCAACATCGCCGGCCGCGCTGTGAGCAGCGGTGCCCTCAGCGGCATGATGCTGCCGCAGCAGCAGCTGGCGTCCCCCTCCGGCCACCGCACCTCACGGCCGCACAGCAGTGTGCTCACTTTCAAATCCTTCACCTCCCAGCGAATGACGGAGGGCGGCCTGCGCGGCCCCCCGCAACTCGGCAGCCCGGGCCCCTCCCGGCTGCTGCAGCAGCAGCCATCGAGTCGCCACACATCAATCTCGCAGCTCGCCATGATCGGCGGATCACCGACGCTGGCGGCTGCCGCCGCCGCTGCCTACAGTCCCGTGGGTCCGCGCCCCACCCTGGGCAGCCCGATGTCCAGTCGCTCCATGAACCGCCGCAGCTCCTCGACCGCCGCGGGCCTGGGCCTGAGCTCGGGCGGCGCGGCACATGGTTCTAAGCTGAGCTCTGGCGGGGCACCGTGGGTCGGCGAGGCGCTATCGCCAACGCCCTCGGTGGCGGCGCCGGCGGCAGGCGAGCGCCAGCTGCCGCAGCTGGTGAGGACACGGAGCTGCGCAGCTGTGGCACTGCCAGGCGTGGCACACTAGCGGCCGCTGCGCTGGCGAAGGCGGTTTGGCTCAGCGCGCACTGGCAGCCGCTGCGCGACGGCCGGTCAAGCTATGCAAAGGCAAGGTGAACGAAGCAGAACGAGCGAGATCGATCGATGTGGGCCTGCAACGAGCGACAAACGCGCTGCCGGTGGCGTTTCTAGTTAGCTAGCAGTCTTAAGCACGGCGCACATAGCGCTCCATGCGTCGCTCGGCAACGAGGGTCTTGCTTGCTTGGTGCGCGCGCACGCCACGCGCCCGGACTGCTGGGCGGCCCGCCCATGCGTGCCATGCACGCATTGCGATCGAAGGGATATGTGTGTGGCTTCATCTGTTGCTGGATTTCAGTCTTACTTGGCCAAGTGCCTGTGAATGGCTCCGAGGCATTGCTGCAGCTAGGCAGACTGCATGCCCGCCGCCGCCCAACAAAGGAGCAGCAGGCTCCATGCTGCGGGAGCCAGGCGGGGCCAGCAGCAGGCAGGCCCTGAGGCGCTGAGCGGCATGCGTGGCAGGAGCGATGCTGTGACAACGTTATGTCTCTGGGGTGGCTGGCTGCCCGCCGGCGCCTGCAGGCTGGACGCTTGTTGACGCTGAGCGAGCAATCAAGACATGCTGTGGTGTGTGGGTTGGCGATGGGCATAGGGTCCGCGGTAGCCTGCCGGCGGTGGCTGCAACGGCGGCGGCTCCACCCCCAAGCTCTTGACTTCGCTCCATCATGTTCGTTGGTAGTAGAAAGTACATACCCTCAAGCAACAAGTGCTTGCTCGGCATGCGCCAAGTATGTGCTCTGAAGTTGTCAAACGAGAAATGGTGGAAGTGGCAGGCGAGGACGTGTGAGCGTAGTGAGCGCTCGCTGCTATGCAGGGATTGATGGATGGGTGGGCACTCACAAAAGCGGGTGTGAACTCCAGCAAGAGCCTGCGTGCAGCATGCATGCTCAAGGTTGTCATCAAGCAGCGTGTGCGTGAGTGCATGCGTGCATGCGTGCATGTCCGCGGCAGCAGTATGTGTGCGACCAGCTGTCGGGCATGGCATGGCTCGCGGGCATGCATGGCATGGCCGACATCCGGGGCTGGGATGGAGCAGGCCTGCCTTCTGTGACATGCTGTATGTGTACGCCTTTGCAGTGTCGGTGCTTTCTGGCTCCAATCATTATTCATGTATGGTATCGCATGCGGCTGGGGACCAGGCGTCCCAAGGCCCACCGCCTACACCGCCGCGTGTGCGCACTCGGCCGAAAGGCCTCGATGCCGTACGTGCGCAAATTTCGTTGACTGCTGCTAGTGAACGGTGTCAGTACGTGAGGCCCTTTGTTACTCGTCAGGAGGCCAAGCAAGTGATGTGCGGTAGGGCTCCTGGCTCTTGGGTATTAGGTTCTTGCGCAGACGGATGTCTGCCGTGTATGGCGCACTGCGTTTGGACGCCGGCCCCACCGCAAGCGCGGGAGGGTCTGTGGCCAAAGCCAAGGCAGGCACTGGCGCCACGCAGCAGTTTATCCGGCCTTCAGGAGGTAGGCTGGCAGCGTCGTGCGTAACTTTTATGAGGTGGTTGATTGGCAATGGGTTGGGGGGGGGTCGGCAGCAGGGCAGCGCACGCACTGTGCCTGTGCCACCCACCCCCGGCCTCAAGCAAAGTGCGTGCCGCTGTGGGGTTGATCGGCTACCGTTAGTTGACTTTATTTGCTTTGGGCGCACGGGGCCTCCATCCCTGCGCCGTGCGTGGTGGCAGTGGTTTGCGGCTGAGTTTATTGTGGGTCGTCGTCGGCATCCTGCCTGGCGGGCACTGCATCGGCGAGCGCTGCTGGCGCACGCTGGCGGTTGCGGTTATTCCGGCGGGCGGCACGTACGGTCCTGGACCCGGCGGGAGGGCGCTGGGGTGTCATGGCTCGTCGTGTGATGGCGGCGGCCTCCCGGCAGCTGGCCGAGGGCGTCGCGGCCGTGCTGGCCGAGTGCAAGCTGGGGCCGCGGGAGTCGGGGCCGGGGGCAGCCGCTCATAGAACACCGCAATGCGACTAGCAGCCACGATGCTGCTCAGCGCAAGAATGGCAATGTCGGCAAGCTCTTCCTGGACGGCGTCAAGGCGTCTGCGGCGCCCGAGACGACACCGGCTCAGCAGCAGCACAGGCGCTGCACCTCTTGCTGCCGCTCTTAGCCGCCATTGTCGTCACGCAGGCCAACGGGCTGCGCGCCTCTGTGTGCCGGTGATTACCGTGGCAGACTGGCTGCTCGACGGCCGCGGCGCTCGGGCACTCACCCTCGCAGCCTGCTGCCGTGCCCTGCAGCGGACAGCCTTACGTACCCTCCTCGCCTCCTCCGACCGGAGCCGACTTGTACGCCCTGCGTGCGGACACTGGTGCGGCTGCTGCGTGCGCGCTGGGCCGCCTGGGTGGAGGATAAGCTGGGGCCCCCTGCGCGCCGCCACTTCCTTCCTCTGCGCCACAAACCCGGGCGGAAAGCATGCATGTATGTTCAGCAGCACCCCAACGGCACGGCGTCCTGAAGCCAGACGGTGTCCAAATCTAGTTCCTTCGGGTGTGCCTACGTATGCAGGCACGAGCCCCCTAAAGTAGTCCCAGCTCTAACCGCATAATGACGTACGTGCGGTGTGCGTCGTGTCTGTGTGGGTGGCCTCTTTTGGGGGCGAGGCATGCACCCATGCGCAGCTGGAACAGGTTTCGCTGGGCTGGTAGGCGGACGGCGCACCGGAGCGGCCATATGCGGCCATCGTGGTGACGCAAGAAGTGGCAGGCCTTGCTTGTGTCACAGTATGGCCTGGAAACGTTGTGCGTGTGTTGAGGTATTGTGGCGGGTTGGGCAACGCAACCCGCAGCCATCTGCGCATGGCCTGTGGTGAAACGCAGGCAGGACGCTTGCTTGGTCTTCTGGGAGAGGCGGTGGCAGCCTTGACGATAGCTAGGTTGGCTCGCTGCGTAAGCAAGGCGGTAGGTGTTGTCTTGCTTGCCGCGTCTATGTGTGCGTCGTCTGTTACCCACAAGGGCGCGCGAGCGAGCAGGTTCTGGGGCGGGCGCTCGTGGAGGGTGCGCGGCGGCCCGTGGGCTTGGGGCCCGTGGGCTGTGGAACATAGGTAGGTTTTGAGACACGCCTATACCAATTGGCGTGCGTGCGGTCTCCCTTGCGAGACGGCGAGGTGCGTGCCTGGCTTACCCTCGCTCGGCTCAGAACGTAGGCCTGGCTCTACGCCGTGAGTCACAAGGCCGCCTCTCCCGCCGCCCTTATCCTCACTCGCGGCACGATGCACCACCGCCCTCCGGGATGGGGTCGTGGCGGCCTGGGTGTGGCCACACATCCAGCTCACAAAGCTAGCGAGGCACAGAGCGCGCGGGGTCGGGCACGGGCGCTTGCCACACTTGTTATAGACATGACCCGCGGCAGGGTAAAGCGCCAACCAAAAAGTGCCAACCATATCCGGCGGGCTGTGATGCGCCCCTGTTCTAGTGTGCACGTGACGCATCCTCGCCACGCAGTCACGGCAGGCCGCCAGCCAGCGCCAGGTGCCAGTTACGTACGCACTCCGTCTGCGGGAGCCTCCCAAAAACACATCACTTGGGCAGGTCCTAGTCAAGGCATCCCAATCGTTGTTACACGCCTGCATAAGATGCTTTCATCCGGAATGAGAGCAAGGGCTGAAGCCCCAACCCCTCGCCACTCGTCGTGTTCCTAACAACCGGCTCCATGTGATAGTACGTCGGCAAGCGCACATGTGTCTAGCTAGCTACGCCATCGCACCTACCTGCCTGGCCCCTCGGGGCCTCGACCCGGGTTCCTTCACGTACACGGACCTGGCGCGCGGGGCGGGGCGTGCTTGCTCACGGAGCTGGTCATGGCTGGTTGGCCGCCGCCGCCTCTTGGCCTGGCTTCGATAGCCAGCGGCAGCTATAGCAACGGCCGGCCCGCAGCCAGCCGCTGAGCCAGCAGGCAAGGCCCGACCCCCTCGTCGCCACCTCCGCCCCCGACATCACCGCCGCCACGGCCGAGCCAGCACGTCCGCCGCCGCCGCCGCCGCCGCCCCCTCTGCCACCTGGCCCCGGCCCCGGCGGGCACCAGCGCAAGCGTCACCTGCGCTCTCCAAGGAAGGGGCACCAGTCCATGGAGCGCAGCAAAAGCAATCCTCCCCCGCGCACACAGCAGCAGCCGTTATTGGATGAACGCAGACTACCACGGCAGAGATGGATGGGTGGATGGAGGTTGCACACCCAGCCAACCACACGCACGGCAGACCCGACACCTTAGCCACACAGACGCGCGCCCTGCCACGCGCGCAGAGCCCCATACTTTGAACGACTATTACGACAATCATCCAACACACCATCGCGTTTCGCGTAGAGCCGCCAGGCGGCGTGGGGAAGCACCCGCGGCCTGGGCGACGGTGACACCTGGCCGCGCCAGGAGCTTCCTGGGCCATGGCCACAATTGTGCGGCAACGGCCCACGGCCAAAGCGCCAGACAGGATAGTTTCGTAACGAGCAACGACGTAAGCGCACACGCTCTGCCCTGCATCGAGCGGTCGACATCCACGTCGCCGAGTGCAAGCGCGATCGTCCTGCTGCGGCAGCGTTGCCGTCGAGTCGGACCAGGGAGCAATAATAATGCCCTTCTGCCCCTTGCGGAACGCAATCAGTCTTCGCCGAACAGTTCACATCAGTACGATACTTGCGGTCTCAGAAAACGAGCAAGCAATACCCAAATAAAATGGGATCAAGACTTGCGACATAATACGATGAAGCCCGCTGGCACCCAAGGAAGATCGCCCCGCCGCCCCGCCAATTGCACACGCGACTGCCTCAGCAGAACCCGACGATTCAGAAACGAACTGCCCCTGGATCAGACATGGCCCCATCACCGTACAAAGATGTACTGCTCATATCCGTTCCCACACGCACGCCTCAACCCTCCACGGCGCTGAGGCTCGACTGTTGGGCCAAGTACAGAACGCCCACCGACGTTTGTCGCGAAAAACCAGCGCGCCCGTGCAGCATTCAAAACAGCTGCTAGTGGGGCCAGCTGGACGTCAACCCCTTGCTAACCACATACACCGCAATTACGCAGTAGTACAGCGAAGCTAGGTGCGCCGTAGCATCCATCGCAGCATACAGCAGCCAGCCACCCAAAGCAGCACACGTGCTGTTCCGTTGCCTATGCAGCAGCCATAACCCGGCGCAGACAGGCCTTTCGCAGCTGCTCAATGTTTTAGGCAGGCCCATTCATGCCCCTTCGCCGTAAATTTAAGGCGAATGCTTTGAAGCAAGCGCCAACAATTTGATTGCATGCTCTCGGCTTCTTTAATTCTTAGCTTGCTCTGGGGAAATGCGCTTCTCCCCGGCTAAGGCGAGCGCGGCATGCGACATCACCCAACACCACCCGCCCCGACATACACGGCATTCGTACTCAGTCCGCACCGTACTTCGTCCCACATCGACGCAACCCCGCAGCCGCATGTTACGTGGTCTTCGCAACGCACGTCTTGCCCCAGGCGTGCTGTTCCAGGACCATGACCCCCGCAGGAAGCGGTCGATGTCGCGCTAACCAGCAGCCCGGCGCCGCCACGTCCTCGTCACCCCCATGAGAAAGCACCCTACCTGATTCCACGTAGAAAGGCACAAAACATCCACCACCTATCCCTTACGTCACGAGGTTGCAGAGAGCAGTCCCTCGGCGCGTGTACGGTCGCTTTGCGCATCAGCAGCGGCCGCTAGCTAGCTAGTGCGCCACGGCGGGCATTGCGGCCGCCGCCAAGCTCTGTGTCCTCGCCAGCTGCGGCAGCTGCTGGCCCTCGCCTGCGGACGCAACCGCCACCGATGCCGTCGTCGACAGCGCCTCGCCGACCCACGGCGCCCCGCCGCTGCTCAAGCCCACGGCATTCGCCGCGCCCGAGCCCAGGCCGAGGCCTAGTGCGGTGGAGGAGCTGCGGCGGTTGACGGAGCGACTGGACATGAGAGTGCCGCGCAGACCAGCGGGACTGTGTGCGACGAGCGGTGTTGCCGCAGTCGGCGGCGTGGTGGGCGCTGCGAGCTGTGTCAGCGACGCTTGGCGAAACGGCTGTGGCCGCGGCGGCCGGGAGGAGGCCGTGCTGCCGTGTTGTGGGTTGGCGCGCAGGCCGGCGTCGGCACCTCGCTGGGTGGTGAATGATTTTGAGGCCAGCATGTTCCGCGGCTGTGCGGCTCGGTGGCCGGCTGGTGACGGCAGCTGCGGCAGCGGCATGCCGCTCAGGGCGCCGCTGCCCTCGCAGCCGCCCGAGGAGAGCGTGGTAGCCTTACCAAACACGCTGAGCGCACACGGACGGAACGACAAGGGCGCAGGTCAGCACCTAGCGCTCAGCGAGGGCAGGGCGTGGAACCTACGCCTGTCAAGGTTGCGATCGGCAAGTAAGCTGGCCCCACGCACATCCCTCGTGCCCCAGCGCGCCCTCAAGTCGCCCATCCATCTAATGAGCTGGGCACTCCCCACCTGGGCCCACAACACGCACGCCGCACCGCTGCGCAGCGGCGCTGATCCCCTATCTATCTAGCACAACCACGAGCCGTGCGCTATCTACACAGCATCACACGCACCGGTTGAACAGCTGACGGAAGCGCCCGTCGCCCGCCGCGCCCGTGTCGTGGCCGCCAGCCTTGCGGCCGTCGCGGCCGCCTGTCGCCGTCAGCTCGCCCAGGCTCCCCAGCATGGAGGCGGGCCGGTAGCTCGACTCGCCCTCGTGCTGCTGCGGGCCGTCGTCTTGCTGCGGCGCCGAAATGAACTGGCTGCTGGCCCACCGCACCAGCGGGGGGGCCCCGTGCGGAAGGCTGATCGCGCGACGCGACGACGACCGGGTGCGGTGCAGGCCGTCCGGCTCGCTGCCGTCGTTGCTGGTGACGTGCTGGCCGGCCGTGTGGAGGCAGGGCAGGCCCTTGGCCAAACCTCCGCCAGGCACAGGCCCGTTGGCCACGCTGCTGCGCTGCGAGGCGCGGCCGTGGTCGGTGAACGAGCGGCCGGATAGGCCGGACGACAGCTGAAGGACGTAGGTCTGGGTGCCGCTGCGGGCGCGCGTGAAGGAGGGGGCACGCAGCAGGCCCGTAGCGGTGGCCACGTCGACCTGGACTTCGTTGCCGCTGGTGTCGGTGTGCCTCGGCTGGAACGCCTGGCAGACGGGCAGGAGGCAAGTGGTTGCGTGAGTTGAGTCGCCCAGCCACGGGCGGCCTGCGATGCCCTTGAAGAGCACCCTCAGCCGTCCTAGGGACGTCTGTGAGCCCACAGCCAGTGCCATTATGAAGATAAAGGCGCAACGGTTACGGTGACGCGGAGCGCCAGTGCGGCCACACCCTCACCAGGCCGTCGAATGTGACCACGGAACTGCGGCGGAAGCTCTTGGCCTGGGCCAGCTGCGGCGGGTGCGGCTGGGTCATCGACAAGCTGGTGCGGCACGGTAGGGCGGCCTGGCGCGGGTTAGCGTAGGAGGCGTGACATGGAAACTTCCCGACGACACACAGGCGCAGTGAGGGGGGATTGTGGCAAGCAGCATCGAGGGCCAGAAATGCGGCAAGAGGGTCCGCGCACACGCGCGTCCTCGTCCCTGTGCTGCTTGGGCCTGCAGCGAGCAAGCGCCGCCGCCTCCCCCCCCATCGGGCGGGGCTGGGGCTGGCCAGGTGATAGGGAGCCACCCCCGTACCATGCCGCGTTGCTTCCCACGGGACAGGTGGCGGCTGGGAAACACCCTGACGGCCTTGGCTCACCTGCTCGTCCTCGCTCTCGCTGTCGTCGTCGTCGGCCAGGGGCTTGACCTCGGAGAAGTGGCCAGACAGCAGCGAGGGCGCGCAGTTGACCTGGGCTTTGCACGAGGCTAGTAGCGCCTCCAGCTGTGGCGGGGAAGGGAGGGGAAAGGGGAACCGCTCGCTTGACAAGTCGAGCGGGGTGGGGCACGCTTGCCTGCCCGACGCAAGCCCGAAGACTTGACTCATGCCTAGTCGGACTGGCGAGCGTGTCTTTACCTACTGCGTACCTCAGCCATCAGAGCGTCACTGCGGCCGGCGTGCGCCTGCAGGCCATCCAGAGTCTCGGCGGTGGCCGCCAGGACGAGGCTCGCCCTGCGCTGTCGGCGGTCCGCAATGTGCGGGCCAGCCAGTGCCTTTACAATTGCGCCATCAGCCTCGCCACCATCACCGCCAGCCGTGGGCATCGCTGCAGCGAGGAAGGTATGACTGTCAGCATCATCGGCGAGAGCGGCAACTGTGTCTCCAGATGCGGAATTCATGGCGGCGCCTATATGGCTTCAGCCGCAATGTTTGTGCCAGGAAAACGCGTGGGGTCGCGGTATTACTTTTGTCGATACGATTATGGGTAAAGCGCAGAGCAACGCGTGCTGCGGTGCTACGGTGTCTGTGTGTAGACACAGACTGGTGTACAGCTCGCCGCAGGTTTATGCTCGGATATCTGCGTTTGGGTAAGACACTTTGGGGCACCGGGCGCTGACGCGGAGCAACAACCTCAGGAGCCCTGATCCCGCAATTTATATAAATACATACAGCATATACAGCATACAGCGTACAGCATACAGCATACAGCATACAAAGCGGTCATTCGTAGTCTGTGACGACCCACGGGCCCATCCTCGCTCCGATAGATGTTCCCTTTGGCAAACGCAAGCGGCAACACGTGCACTGAAGACCCATCGCGGCGAATCGCTGCTACATAGTGAGGTGTCAAGCGGTGCCAGGTAAGCGCCAGGTACAAGCTCGCTGATCACACGCACGCTTGAAGTCCGCAAGCACAACACGGCACAACGCGGGTGCGACGCCATAAAAAAAGCTGTAGAATGGCGGGCGCGTCTTTGGCATCCCCTCACCACACCGTGCCACACGGACGCGCACGGCGCCAAGAAAGTGCGCGAGCACATGAACAGTGACTTCAACGCCAGATTTAAGGATGCGGCTCCGCCCGTGCCCGTGCCCCACTTTCCACGAGTCATGCGCTGCACCTTGGCATTAGGGTTGTCCAGAGCTTGCCGTGTCGCGCCCCCTCCCTTACTCACGTTGCTCTACCGTGCCGTACCCAGGAGCCCCTCCTGGCCGTACCAGCCTCTCATGACCCAGTGACCGATTGTCCGGGCGATGCCGGGCGCCGGGTCTCCCACCTTCATTAGCGCCTTCGCCGCCTGCACCTGGGATGAAGCACACCGCTGCACATAGCTGCGCGAGTGGCCCATCGCTCTGTACCCATAACACAATCGTCTCTCCCCGTGCCCAGCCATGCTCCTTCCGCCTTCCCTGCCCTTGTTGCTGGGCCAAGTACCTTCACCGCCGCCAGGCCCTCCACCCAGGGGCCCCTGACCAAAACGTCGAGAAGCGCGAGCGAAGGCAGCACGGTATCGTGCACCAGAGTGCCTCACATCACCCGCGGCCACGGCTCCCCGGGCAGTCCTGCGCCCGCGCCCCGTTTTCCACGCGCTGCCGCAGTGCCGCCCCAAACCCCAGGCTTGTACCCCTGGCTTCGCTTTAGTTTTCCATAAACCCCATGTCGCCGGACATGTCCGGCCACTACTCAAACAAGCACGGCCAGCAAGTCAATGGACCACGACTGCGGCAAGCGATGCTGCAATAGCCTGGCCCAGGCGGGCAAGGTCCTGCCGTGCCACATCGCCACCGACACCAACGGGGACGGGAAGCCGCGCAGCAATGCTGTATGATTCGTGTGACCCGGACGGCCACGGCAAGGCCCAGATCGAAGCGCACGCTGCAGGCACCGGCTAACGTGACGTGGACAAGCCCGCAGCCTGGAGCCTTGGGACACGCGGAGGACCCAAGCTACATCACGCGCGCAGGCATCCGGGCTGTGCGTCTTAAGCGAGCGGGGCGCCACGGGCGGCAGCAACGGAAAAGGCAGCGGCGGCGGCGCCGATGCGGCGCGCTCGGGCCGTGGAGGTGACTACGGCGAAGGGGGCGGAGGGCGCTTCCGCCGGCTGTACAACCGGTGATGGGCAGGGTTGGCACCTGGGGCGCTGCAGTCAGAAGCGGCCGGTATTGACTGGGTCATACTTTCTGGGTCACCACATCAACAGCGTGTCACAAGTACCATGCCCCCTAGAACGGCCGTACGCCAACTCTCCGCATAAGGACCCCGCAGCGAGGCAGCGTGTGGTTCTCGACGCATCAGGGAGGGGGGCGGTGTAGGGGTGCCGACACGCACAAGGGCGGTGTGCCGTGGCCTGAAACCCCGAAGACGGCTTCGCTTTAGTTTTCCATGATCTGGTGCTGCGTGCCAGCGTTGTCTCCCCAGCCTGCCCACCGCTGGCTGGCTGCAGCTGCCCCAAGCCATGGCGCAGGTTGGGATCAGGTGTGGAACGCCTGGCGGTCAAGCAGGGGAGGTGGCGTGCCATGAACCGGATTAGGGAATGGAGTGCCGCGTAGGGAGGCTGTTGATTGGCACACGCCTAGAGAGCAAAACGATCAACCCATGGGAGGGCAGCACCACCTTTGATTTCGAGAGTACCGATCATAACCATGTTGGTCGGTTACCACAGCCTGATCAATACCCGGCGCATCTAAGTTTTACCAGCGTGGGCTAATGGACCAGAAGTACCGCCTGCAAATTTGTCTTAGCGTGTCTGCAAGACTAACACGCGTCTGCCATTTTCCTGCTAGCTGCCGCTTGCTCAGGTGACGGAATGGCAAATGTTATGCGTGGCAAGCATAACTTAGTATGCCGCGGAGCAACGGCGGGGGCAAGGCCGCGGGGAAGGCCGCGGGAATGGCGGGGGGGGGGGCGACGGGAGCGCACTTCGTCCCGCGTGCAAAGTTGGACTGCAACAGCGCGACACCTGCAGAACGCCGTTTTGGTTTTTGTGTTTGCTTGCAGCTTCATTATGCAATCTTGCCCAGGAACTAGCGGCACCCTTGTGCCGAGTTTTGACGCAGGATGTCGCATTCCGCCCTCGCCCAAAACAGACGAAGCGCAGACGAAGCGCAGACACAATATCATATAGAGCTACACGCTGCATACTCTACGGTGTGCTCGGCCGGTCTTTGTTGAGCGCGTACTCACGGCCGACCTACTCCTACCTGTTCCATTGACCTGCGCGGGGGTATGGAGAATTTCGCACACTCTGGCATCGGAGATGGTGCATTGATAAGGGTCGACAACTCGAATGCGAACCCCGAACCCGTTGCGCCGAGGAGGCGGCGACGGTGCTCACTGCTTATTGAAGAAACGCAAGGGCGACTGGAAGGTATGGGCACGCTTCCGGCGCCGCTGTTTCAGTGCGAGGTGGCATGCTGACTCTTCAGGCACTGGGCGCTTGTGAGGGGCGTGGGGTGGCGAAACGCGCACGTGCACTTGCACTTGCCACGGAATGTGCCTCTTGGCTTCGCACATCCTTTACCCTACACCCCGCGCTGCTGCCCGACGACTCTACTGCGCGCCAGGGCTGTCGGATGATGCAGCGCGGACCGACACTCTCATGGAGGAGCTGCAGGCGCTGCTGGACGCCTCCCGCGCCACCTCACAGCAACCGCTGTCGGCGCTGTTCGCATCCGCCGGCCCCCCGCACGCGCACCAGCTGCCGGGGCCGCCGCTGCCCGAGTCCGAATCCGAATTCGAATCCGACACCGACGACGAAGCAAGCTCGGAGAGGAACACGTGGCCGCGCAGGGTGAGCTGAGCTAAGCTGCTGGCGCCGCTCCGGACCATGCGTGGGGCCAGGTTGATCTCCCACGGCATCCACGGCACCCACACCCATAACGCCAGCAAACCCCCATGGACCCCCATGGACCCCCATGGACCCCTGCACCCGCCGCAGTTGCCTCCGCAGCCGCCCGCCTCGCTGTTCGCGGGCCGGCGCCGCAGCAGCATCGTGCAGCTGGACCTTGCCAGCATGGAGCTGGCGCCCGTGGGCACCCAGGCAGCCGGCGGCGGCGCGACGCCGACTCTAGCTGCGGGACCAGCGGAGCCGGCCAGGGGCCAGCCCGCGCCGCCGCCCCAGCCCGGCCGCGGCCCCTCGTTCAACCGCGCCTCGGCCTCCAGGGCCTCCAACCCCCCGTCGCCGATGCCGCCGCCGCCGTCCCACCCGGCGGCACGGATGCCGTCGGGGCGCCTGCGCGCCAGCCTCGGCGGCGCTGCGCCCTCGGCTGCGGGGCCCCGTGCCTCCACTCAGACGCGACGCACATCCCTGTCCGACGGGTTCGCTGGCTTCGCTGCAGCAGCCAGCGCCCCGCCGCAGGCCTTGGCGTCCGCGGCCTCGCTGCCCGCGTCGGCGCCATCCCCTCCGGTCGGCGGCCTGCGCAGCCGGTCGACCAAGGTCCTCCCGCTGCACGGCCTGCAGTCAGCAGCTTCAGGCGGGGCGGCGGCATCGTTTGCCGGTGGGCCGCCTGGCCCGCCGTGGCCCCTAACGCGCGGCGCATCGCATGGCTCAATGAGCTTTGCGGTGCAGGGCTGGGCCGGGGCCTCCACCACTGCAGCCGAGGCCTCGGCGCGCAGCACGGGTGTTTTGCTGGTGGGGGGCGAGGACACGCCGCGTGGGCCGCCGGCGGTGGCTTGGGGCTCGGCCGCGGTGTCGGAGAGCGGCGAGCTGGAGCCGGCCTGGCCGGCGCGAGCCAACAGCGGCGGCGCCGTGGGGGCCAAGGGCGCCGGCGGCCATGGCCCTGGCCGCTTCGTGAGCCTCCTCAAGGGGTGAGTGGGGCGCAGGAGGGGACAGCAGGGGTTGGCAGGGTGCAGCAGGGGGCAGGAGGGAAAGGGTGCAGGGGGCAGCAGGGGGCAGCAGGGGGCAGGAAGGAAGCGCAGGGGGGCAGTAGGAGGCTTACATGTGGGCGTGTTGGTTTACAGCTACCAGCGTGAGGCAGGGACGACCGCCTAACATCGCTACCCACCGCTTTTCGCGCCCCTACGCCTGACGCCTGCCACCTGACGCCTGACGCCTGGGCCCCGCCCTTCCCTAACAGCATCTTCACCCACGGCTCACCGGACAGCCACTTCCACAGCGCCACCAGCTTGTCTAGCGGCCCCGGCTCGCCCCTCGCCGGCGCCGGCAGCAGCAGCCTCGGCAGCCTCGGCAGCGCCGGCAGCGGCACCATGGCCGGCGCCCGGCCGCCCGGCCCGGGCCCCGCGTCGGGGCCCGTGGCGCACCTCTTCGGCTCGCCCGCGCCCCCGGCCTCGCCGCCTGCCCCCGCCTCCCGAGCCCACATACTGACGTCCCACTCCCACCACGTGCTGCGGCCCTCGGGGTCGCCGGCGCTGGGCCACGGCCCTCCCAGCATCCACGCCTCCGGGGGATCCACGGCGCCGCAGCTCACTCTGGGCGCCGGGCAGCGGACCGCGTCGGGCGCCTTGAGCACCAGCGCGGCGCAGGGCTTTGTGGCGGAGCCGGCGGGCGTGGGACCCGCGGCCAGCCGGCCGCCCAACCCCTTCCAAGTGCAGGGCGCCGCCGCGGCGGCCGTGCCCAGCCGTCGCAGCCTGTCGCACAGCGTGTCGGCGGCGGCCGCGGCGCCGGCGGCTGCGCTGGCGGTGACGTCGTCGGCGCCGCTGCAGCGGCAGCCCTCGCACGGCCCCGCCGCACCCGTGGCTGCCGCCGGCATGGCCGTGGCGCCGGGGCCGCATGGCCGGGCTCGCGAGGAGGGCCTGCCGCAGCTGGGGCCCAGCCGCGGGAGGGCCGCGTCCTACGCTGGCCCCGCGGGGCCGAGTGCGGGCGCAGCTGGAGTGCACCCTGCCTGGGTGCAGGCCGCGACGGGGCTGGTCTGAGCGTGGGGTGCTGCCCTGCCCCGGCTCGAAAACGTCTTGGCCGGCGGCCGGCGACGCAGCGGCGCAGCGGTGGCAGCGGTGGCAGCGGTGGCAGCTGAGGTAGCTGAGGCCTTCGTCATCATCGCACCACTCCTTCTGGCCGTCGGCTGGAGGCTTGCTCTGTTATTCATTATCGTTCTGGAGGTCCGTGGCTGTCTGTCAGGGCCGCAACCACAACTGAAGCCGCCGAGCTTACTGCGCTGTTTGGGCCGCCAGCGGCCGCATGTACTTGTAACGTGGCTGCGGGGCGATGACGCGCGGCAGGGCGCCGGCGCGGTCGTGCGTACCGTAGCTGCTGTGACCACGCATGGCGCTGCATTGCTGCTGAGCGCGCGCGTTCCCGACGGTGGCGAGCTGGAGCAAGCAGCAGCCGGCCATGTGGTCCGGCTGCTGCTTGCGTCCCTACATGTTGAACTGCGCAGGGGCGAGGGCTTCTTCCATGTGGCCTGTGCTGAGGTTCAGGCCGCCAGGTGGCAGCACGGGGATGCTGGCAGGGCGCTGGTGCATGGCTTGGCATTGCTGGGCTGGGCTGGGCTGGGTGTGATGCATTGTAGCGGCGGGTGCGCAGCACTGGCACCGGCGCTGTGGATGTGGCCATTGCTTGGCCTGGCGCCGCGCACATGTCATATTGCGTTTCGCACCGCAAGGGTCTGTGCAGAGGTCGGCGACCTCTGCACAGACCCTTTACCGGCTCACCGAGCCGAAGCAACGTGGGCCAGGGTTGGCCAACCCCGCTCGTTACACATCCTGCGGTGCCTCCGGCGCTCGGCGCGCCGCAGCGGTGCGTTCGATGCGCCCATGTGCCTGCGGGTGCCGGGGGCCCGACGCAGGTGTCGTGTGTGTCCGTGGCCGGGTGGAGCCTGCTGTGGGGTGTGTGCGGCGACAGGGTGCGTGTGTGAGTCCCCAAGCTGCTGCGCGTCTCGCGCCAGCGCAATGTTATCGCTTTGCTTATTCATAACTTTTTATGCGGGGCTGACGCACGCACAGCAGGGCGCTGCGCCGGCCTTACATGAGGGGCAGCTTGCTGCTGCCTGGCTCGGTTGCTTTGTTGCCTTGGGCCCCGGCGCTGGGAACGCGCCGCATGGCGCAGCCGTGAGCTCAGCAGGGCTGTGTGGTGGGTCGGCCAACAGGGTGTACCGGAGCCGGCCCTTTCAAGCAATGTGGGGCAAACGTCGGGGTGTACGAGCGAGGAGCTGGAGGGACGGGCTGATTGCAAATTTACCGCTGCTTCAATGGGCATGGCCCGTACTGATGGATGGCTGTGTCTTTACAGGGGTTTCGAAAACATTATAGAATGCTACTGTAACAATGGTGCGCCACGGATGGCACAGCACTACTCTAATGCCTCAAGTGGTCCGCCTTGATTGCCGCGGGTCGCCGCTGCGGCACAGCCGGCAACGTGTTGGGCTCCATCTAGCTAGGACAAAAACGGCATAATGGGCTTCCAAGCCCAAACTTGGCAACATTGTAAGGTAATTATTGGCATGTTGCCCCTTAAGCACTTGTGCTTGAGTAGCCACCTTGCATTGACCCGCGCACCACCGGGCGCACAGCCACGAAACGGGCTGCTGCTTATTACCATCCTACAACTACCACGCCATAGCTGGTTGTTGACTCGACACCAGTGCAGCTGCACCTGCAGCCACCAGCCAGTCGTGGACCATTCATTCACGCCTCCCGCCGTGGCCCTTGCTTCCTGTGTGCGCGCCTCATGCCCACAGCAGGTCGTGCGCAAAGAGCAGATCGGTGCCGCACACGACACCTTGTCACCACGCAACGACCTTGGCCGCGCACCTTGTGGCCACCTTGCTACACATGCATGTGGTTGTGCAAGCAAGGCGCTAGGTCATCTCCCAGCACCCCACAGCAGCAGGTGCGCATGATGAAGCCATGGATGGCTTACTTATTCGGCTACCTGCACGGCATGCATGACCCCGCAATGCGCATGCATGTCGGTCTGAAGCGGCCCAAGAATGCACAATGGGTGCATATACGCAGATGACATCACATGGCCACATAACATTGCTTGTTCAGTAAACAGCTCCATGACGCGAGCACCCTGCAGGCATGAGCCGTTCCTCATGCGCGAGCCGGGCACATGCCCCAACAGCATAACGCCCAGGGGTGCAGCGCCGTCACAGATAACATTCCGCAGTCCGCATTCACATACTCATTTTTGTCCACGCGTACGTAAAGCGTGTCATACTACTCTAGAGGGTATCGACGGCTTCGTGTGGTCTGGCGCTCGACCGTGCCCAACCATCCAGCTTGCTAATTAGCAAGCACGGAGGTGTGCAGCTGCTGCCCCACCCGCACGCCGGCCAGCCGAGCTCACACACAATCTCCACACATGCACACCCACAGCCGTGCCTCTGGCTCAGCACGTCAGCAGGGACTTCAATGTTATTGTAGACCCCACCCCACCCCACCTATCCTATCACAGCCACACCGCATCACATCTCACAAGACCACCAAGGATGCATGGCCCGTACCGCCGGAACGGCTTGGCTTTCAAAACCGGTTCCTGCCATACATACCGCAGCCGGCACCCCCGCCGCTGTCGACCAGACCTACCGGCACTGACGCGACGTCGCCACTGACGCCGCCGTGCGGCCCACCGCCGGCACAGCCACCGTGCACTGCGGCCCATCAGCGCCACCGTCCCTGCGCCCACCTCCCGTTCTCTGACACTGCTTCCAGCGAGCACCGCCCGCCAGGCGCCGCACTACGCGGGCCGCCCAGCGGCGTCGGCACCAGCCCGTGCGCCGCATCACCGTGGGGCGCCGGCGGGGTCCCCGGGCCGGAGAACGAGCCGCTGCCGCGGCCGCTCAGCAGGCGGGTCAGAGGTTTGGGGTGCTGGTGGGGTTGGCCGGATTGGTGGGCGCCGCCGGCTGACGACAGCGAGGAGTTGAAGGAGCGCGCGTGGCCCAGCGTCTCTGGGGCGTGGTGGGCGGCGGGGATGACGCCGTGGTGTGTGTGGTGCCTGCCCCCGGCCAGGTTGTGGTTGCTGCCGTCGGCGGCGTGGGTGTGGACCAAGCTGACGCTGTGGGACAGCCTGAGTGGGGTGGCAGGGAGGGCCGGAGGGAGGGAGCGGCAGGTCCGCGGCAGCAGTGGGCAAGCGACTCCAACGACCGTATCAATGCGACGGTGCCGCTTCTATGTTCAACGCAACGACTGGACTCAACTTAAACAAATGGCGCAGTGGACTGGTTTATCGAGCACGGGTACTTGGTGAAACCCTAAACATGCCGCCACTCTCACACATACAGCATGCGCATGAAGGGGCTCCCGCCACCGCTGCCGCCGCCTGCCGCCAGCCCCGCGGCGCTGTCCACCGGCAACAGGCCGCTGCTCTGGCCGCTGCTGACGCCCGACCGCACCGCCTGCTGAGGGGCCGTCCCGGCCAGCGCTGCCGCGCCCTCCTCCACCTCCTCTGCGCCCGTGCCGAACGGGCTGCGCAAGCCGCCGGCTCCGCTCCGACTGCCGCTGCCCCAGGTGGCGACGTGCAGCTGGTGGTGCGACAGGCTGCCTACCCTGGCGGCAGGCAGGTCCATGAGGTCGCTGAGCTCGGTGGCAGAGGCGCGGCGGCGCGCAAAGAGACCGCCGCCGCCGGGGCGCGGGCCCAGCGGCGGTGCCGGAAGCGGCCCCTCCCTGAACGATCCCACGTCGATGTGGCGGTAGCCGGGGGCACAGCTCGCGTCGAGATCGGCCACGGGCCAGCACAGAGCCTGGTCGGCGAGGACGGCGGAGCGGTGGGCGTCGAGGCAGGAGCGGCCGATGAGGCTGACGGTCGGTGCGGTGCGGCGGTTGGTCAGCGACCGCATGCTGCGCAGCGGCGGCGGCTGAGGAGGGGACAGCGGGGCGCGCTGCTGCTGCGAAGTAGGAGGAGGTGACAGGGGGGCGCGCAGCTGCTGCTGCTGCTGCTGCGGAGTTGGCGGAGGAGACATGGGGGCGTGTAGCGGTTGCTGCTGAGGAGGGGACAGGGGGACGTGCAGCGGCGGCGGCGGCGGTGCCAGGGGCCGGGCGTCGGTGCTGTCGCAGACGGGTCCCAAGCCGGCCATGCCGTCGAATGCAACGATGGAGGAGCGGCGCGCGGAGCGCTGCAGGGTCGGCCGCCGGGCCAGCACGCGCTGCGCCTGCGGTACGGCGGGCCAGAGCAGTGAGAGAGAGAGAGAGACGTTACAAAAGGAAAGTGGGAACGGGGCGGCGCGGCCGATCAGGCCGTCAAAGCGCACGCACGGCCACCGTGTGCTGCCGTGCCCAAGGGTGAGAGCCGTCTCGGAAGCAGGCGGGTCAGGGCGTGCCTGCCGTTGCTTTGCGTACCGGGCAGCGGCTGTGCTCTTGCTCGGTCGCCTCGTCCGCCGGCCGCTCTTCCTCCAGAGGCTGTACGGACCGGAAGTCGTGGCCGTCGACGACCGACGGAGCGTGGCCTTGGTCCTTGGACCCCGCTGCGTGCACGGCGCGGGAAGATGCCAGCAGGGCCTACAGGAGGGGTGGGCGTGTGCGGGAGGGCAGGGCAGGGCGTGAGCGTGCCTGAGCGTGCGTGTGCGGGAGGGCAGGGCAGGGCAGCGCGTGAGCGTGCGTGGCCGAGTTGCCTGATACTTGGGCTGGCTTACCTCAAGCTTGTCCAAGAGAGCGTCGCCGCGCGCCGCGTCATCGGCCAGCTCGCCTGCCAGGAGAGAAAACGCACGACGAAACGGCATGGGTCGGCTTGCGGGCAGCTGGCGCTCAGTTCAGACGCCGATGGCTGACGCACCGAGAATCACAGCCGTCTCACACAACATAACGGATGCTCGGTGAGAATCCGAGGTGCAGCATTCCGGCGCTGCGACCTCAGGCGCGGTGTTGTTGTCCGTGGCTTCATGTCGTAAGCAGCTGGTGGTGTCCATATTCAACGCATGATATTCGTCTGAGGAAAATATCTGCTGTTTATGAAGTGTCGTGACTCGTGCAGACGTTGCTTGGGCAGTACGTAAAGCGCGGTCCGACTGGTTTCAGACTGACTGAGCGAGCTGAGTGGAAGCCCTATCGATATGCCGTTGCGCGATGTTGTTGATGCATGCTGCAGGGCCCTGGGGGGCTTCGCCAGGGGCAGCTGTAATATCTGTACAAAGTGACGATATCGGCTGACACGGTGCCCTGCGAGTAGCTCGCTGTCATTGATGATGTTTCTTAACTCCAAACCCCGCCTGTCGGCAGCACAAGAACAGGCTGCGCCGGAATATATTCGCGCGGACACTAGGGCACGTTTCTGAATTGGGCCGCCCTGGGCCGCCTGGTTCCAAGGCCCCCCCCAGCGGCCTCGCCGACTCAGCTAGCACCTCTTACCTAGACTACGACTGCTTCTCGACAAACGCTGGTCAGATGCGTACGCACGCATTTCGGCGGTTGCCGGCATTTCCGCGCCGTCCCCATTAACCGCGCAGGAGATCAAGCCGAAACTTGACTTCGTTCCCGGCTTCCAATACATCTCGACGCTAACCGGTCATGTCTTAGAGTCCCGGGGCTGCCAGTACAGGCGGTTGTCTCAGGTGCCCTCCTATCATGGGTTCCACGCTGGTTACCAAGTGAAAAAGGCCCCCCTTCGGCTTCCTGGGTGTATGTCACGCTGCTACACGATTTGCACTCTTTGCCCGACCGCTTTGCAACGGACCAGTCAATAACAATCACTAGCCGGCCGCTGGCGATCAAGTCGGGTGCAGGCGCGGGTGTCCCCTGGTCGGGTACGTGGTCCCCGCCCACTCCCCAGGAAGCGTGTGGCTGTATGCGGAGAGTCCTGCCGGGAGCCGTGCGCGTACCCCGAGTGTGGCAAATCAGGCACTCATTTGTGTGGTGGCGTGAGAAGTAAGCCCAGGGTGCGCCAGAGGATGCGGGTGCTGGTGTGCATGTGTGGCCACCAGCCTACAAGCAAGACAGCTGCCATCGCGAGAGGCACCCCTGGCAGCTGCTGACTCACGTGCGTGCGCCGGGGCAGCCGCATGTTGGGGACCCCGAGCTCCGGACTCCTGCCAGCTACGGCCGCTTGCCTGGCTCCTCTATTAAAGCGCGGCTGGGGAAACACGGTTGCCACGATCTGGCAGGGTTCACAGGCCACCGTGCCAGCCTGAGCGCGCTGGCGCCAGCGAGCGATTACTGGACGGGGCACGGCACATACGGCTAGGCGGCGCTGCCGCATGATGATGATCCCCATGCAGCATTACGCGACTGAGGCCGGCCGCCGTGTGACAGGGGGGCCACCCCATGCCCTGGCACGTTCATGCCAGGGCAGCCAGGATCGCGCAGCCCTCCTCAGCAGGGCCCTCCACCCTCGGCTGCGGCTCCTCCAACGGCCTGCGGCGCCTGGGCCGTGCGTGGCCACGTAAGCATGCCACGCCCGCCGGGTGCCCCCTACGGGCGAACTACAGGCGACAGCCGCCACCGACATACTGTCACACGTCCGCCTGCTGACAAAGTCTACTGTTATCGAATACTTGGCGATTGTTAGGCAAGCGCTCAGGGCTTGGCCAGTCAGCCTCTCCGCCAGCCGCTTGCCCGTTTTCCACCCACCCACCCCGAACACACACACGCCGCCCAGCACATCACCACAGCAAGAGATAGCAATAGCGCGTGGCTTACCGCGGCACGCCACGAGCAACGGAGCTCCGCGCACGACTTGGGGTGGAGCCACGCACTGCCGCTGCCGCTGACGTGCGGCTCACATCCACTTTGGGTCACCCGCCGCGGCTCCCTTGCGTGGGCCGCGTACGAACAGCAGATGCCCCATCACCACACTGTCCACATAAACCGGTACGTGCCTCCAGTGAGGCGCCAAAGATTGGCACATCAGCCGCACGAGACCACGTCTCGCGTCACATGACGCCGGTTGGGCTTGGGGAGGACCCAGCGCCTCCGTCCCCGCACGGTTTCAAAGTGAAGAGCCTCACAGCTGAGGAAGCAACGAAGTCGGGCCGTGGCGGGTCCGGCACGGTGTGCCCCCGCAGACTCAACAACTGCCTTGCACGACTCGAGTAATGCATTATCGATGAATAGACGAGGATAGCCCATGTGCGATGCACCGTTGCTGTGGCAGTGACACCTGCATGGCAAAAGCCCTGGATCATGCGCCGTGCCCCGCTGGGGCACCGGGTAAATGTCCGCGTATCACTGCGCACAGGCGCAAAGCGCCGCCACGCCATGAGTAGTCAGCCTCACAGCCATGAACGCTGTGGCATCCTCGAGCTGGCATCCACGCCCGACAAAACATATCACCATTCAACAGTGCCACAGAGACTATGGCATCATTCAGTTTCGCGAGGTCGGGTGTCCGACCAGCCTCCGCGCAATGAGGAGCGAGCGCAGCCCCATCCACGCGCGCACCTGCCGCCCACCCAGGCAGCGGCGTGTCCCAGGCACAGTATAAAAAGGACCTCATTGTAGACCCCACCCCGTCGCACCTCGCAACCCATCACACCTTGCACCATACCACAACACACCAAACCAAACCGCATAACACCATCAGCAACCGACCTTGCCGCCGGGACGTCTGAAACGTCACATTGCTTAACTAACCATTCCATATAAGCACTCGTTGCAACCCCGTCCCGCCGACAGGCAAACTTAATGTTTGTTTCATAAACCGATCACTGCCATACCGCTGCAGGCACTCCCGCCGCCGTTTGCCAGGCCGCCACCGACGCCACCGTAACGCTGCTGCGCGCTCGGCCCACCGCCGGCAGCCGCCGCGCATCGCGGCCCATCATTAGCGCGCGCCCACCGGACCCCACCTCGCCATTCTCCGACACTGCCTCCAGCGAGCACCGCCCGCCAGGCGCCGCACTACGCGGGCCGCCCAGCGGCGTCGGCACCAGCCCGTGCGCCGCATCACCGTGGGGCGCCGGCGGGGTCCCCGGGCCGGAGAACGAGCCGCTGCCGCGGCCGCTCAGCAGGCGGGTCAGAGGTTTGGGGTGCTGGTGGGGTTGGCCGGATTGGTGGGCGCCGCCGGCTGACGACAGCGAGGAGTTGAAGGAGCGCGCGTGGCCCAGCGTCTCCTGGGCATGGTGGGCGGCGGGGATGACGCCGTGATGTGTGTGGTGCCTGCCCCCGGCCAGGTTGTGGTTGCTGCCTTCGGCGGTGTGGGTGTGGACCAAGCTGACGCTGTGGGACAGCCTGTGGGGCCGGGCAGGAAGGGAGGGAGGGAGGGGCAGGGCCGCGGCAGCATTGGGCAAGGGACTTGGCACTACCGGGGGCCCGGGGCCGCTTGAACAGCGCAACGACTGGACTCAACTCAGCGGCACACAAAATTTCCAGAACACACTAACTGGGTCATTGAGTACGGGTACTCGGTCAACAGCCGAACAAACTGCCATACATCTGCTGTACGCAGGCTCACCCGTACAGCATGCGCATGAAGGGGCTCCCGCCACCGCTGCCGCCGCCTGCCGCCAGCCCCGCGGCGCTGTC
>BDDC01000585.1:26935-52847 GCA_001662425.1 Chlamydomonas sphaeroides
GCCTCCTCTGCGCCCGTGCCGAACGGGCTGCGCAAGCCGCCACCTCCGCTCCGGCTGCAACTGCCCGAACCGATGGTCTGCAGCTGGTGGTGCGACAAGCTGCGTAGTCTAGCTGTGGGGAGGTCCATCAGGTCGCTGGGGTCGGTGGCAGAGGCGCGGCGGCGCGCAAAGAGACCACCGCCGCCGGGGCGCGGGCCCAGAGGCGGTGCCGGAAGCGGCCCCTCCCTCAACGATCCCGCGTCGATGTGGCCGGGGCCGGGGCCATGGCCTGAGCCCTGCTGGTCGGCCTCGGGCGAGCCCAGGAAGGCGGAGGGTCGACGTGCCTCGTCGAAAGAATGGGAGCCGAGGCTGGCGCGCGCTGCGTTGCGGCGGGCGGAGAACGACTGCGCGCTGCGCAGCGATGGTGGCTTAGCAGCAGGGGACAGGGGGGCATGCGGCGGCGGCGGCGGCGGTGCCAGGGGCCGGGCGTCGGTGCTGTCGCAGACGGGTCCCAAGCCGGCCATGCCGTCGAATGCAACTATGGAGGAGCGGCGCGCTGCGCGCTGCAGGGTGGGCCGCCGGGCCAGCACGCGCGGTGCCTGCGGTGCGGCGGGCCAGAGCAGTGGGGGCGGGGCGCGGCAGCTTTTGAGTCCGCGTGGCGCAACTGCTCGCACGGGTGTTGCGTGCTACTGTGACGCTTGGGCCACCAAACCAGCAGCGGTAGCAACGCATAGGGGAGCGTGCAGGCAGGCGGATGGGGGGCGTTCCAAGCGGCGAGGCTCGGGCAGCTGGCATACCTGATAGCGGCTGTGCTCTTGCTCGGTCGCCTCGTCAGCCTGCCGCTCGTCCTCGAGCGGCTGCACGGCCACGAAATGGGGGTGGTCGATCGGCTGCGGAGCGCAGCCGTCATTCTTAGACGCCCTTGCGTGCACGGCGCGGGAGGATTGGAGCAGGGCCTGCAGGCATGGTGCGTGAGGGCACAGCGAGCGCGTGGCCGACCGTGTGTTAGTGCTCGTCCTTCGTTGCCGTTTCGGGCTGCAGGCTGCACACCTGGCTTACCTCAAGCTCGGCCATGAGAGCGTCGCCGCGCGCCGCGTCGCCGGCCAACTCGCCTGTGCGGGAGAGTGAACGGCGGCAATTGTCGGCACATGCGCGCAGCTGGCGCACAACTCAGCCGCCGGACGCCAACTTACCGAGTATCACGGCCGTCTCCTGAAGCACCACTGATGCTCGTCGGGGAGCTGAAATCCGGCACTCTATGGTCGCCGTGCTGTTCATGGCTAACACCGGTCGTAAGCAGCTGGCATCCATATTATCGCATCGCCAGGAATAGGTGTATCTTTAGCAGAGTGATTAGCAGGAAGAGGCAGAGTACAAAGCAAAAAGCGATGACAGTGGCCGACCGTGAGCAGAACAGAGAAGCCCTAACGACTGTATGCTTCGCAATTGCAATAGTTGCTGGGCAATAGGAGAAACTTGGCGGCATCGCAGGTTCGCAACCCAGCTGGCTAAGCCCAGTACAATAAATAAAAACTGCTGACGCAGTTCTGTGCAGCAGAGTGCATCTCGTTCAAACCAACAAAGCCAATGCTTGTTACATGCCTCGACTCAGCTGAACGATAGAAACAGGTAGCGTCGATGCGGAAACGCCGGAAACGACGTCGTGACGGGGTTTCAGCCGCGTCAGCCTGCGCTGGCCGGCGCCGCTGCCGCGTCGTGAGCCCCGCTAGCGAGCTGCGGGTTTCACGCAGTGGACACCAGCCACACACCACTTGGGACGCCCAGTTGTGTGCTCCTCAAAGCATGTGCGCACGGGTGGCAAACGAGTGGCAAACAAACTGCTCCCCTGCTTCAGATGTTGGCTTGCATGGATGTGTCGGCAGGGTTTCGAGTGAAGTTTCGCCTGTGG
This sequence comes from Chlamydomonas sphaeroides, assembly GCA_001662425.1. NCBI lineage: Eukaryota > Viridiplantae > Chlorophyta > Chlorophyceae > Chlamydomonadales > Chlamydomonadaceae > Chlamydomonas > Chlamydomonas sphaeroides. The sequence goes on from BDDC01000585.1 coordinate 28,824, forward strand.
CCTGTTGAATGGGGTGATATCATTTCCCACAGTGGAAGTTTGAGTAACAGCGCGACACGGCGCTGATAATCAGTGGTCACGTGCAGCAGAGGACAGCCGTTTGACAGTCGGCGTAGGCCTGCGTAGGCCACGGCGCAGGCGGGCATGCGGCACTTCAGGCGCCCAGCTGTTGTCACCAGGGGGAAGGGGGGGGGCCAACTCCCTGGCTGCTCAGGTTTTGCTCACCCTGGTTTCTTTTTTCTTTCAGGCACGCCAACCGCCAAGGCAGCGCAGCCGCCAAGTTACGGCAGATTTACAGGCAATCGCGCCAATGCACTGCCGCCAACGACCAGCCGAGCACTGGAGGGCTCCCTTGTCCCTCCGGTCGAGTCCAACGGGCCAGTACATCCCCACCAACCCATCGGGGCTATCAGACGGTTGCCCATCACCGCACCGCAAATCCTTGCCCGTCCTTGAGCCTCACCCCATCGCTTCACTCTTGCTACAGCCCCATCGCCGCGTACCGCAGCCAGCTCTAGTTGCCGCAGCCGTCCTACTGCGCTACGCTGCTGTCGGTGCCCCCTCGGCCGCAGCTGCGGCTCCAGGCCTCTCGCGTCACACGCACACCGCCGCAAGGCCATGTCAGGTCATGTCAGGTCATGTCAGGTCATGTCAGGTCATGTATGGTCGCAGGCTGCGGGGCAGCGGCGTTCCTTCCTCCTGACACACGTCCGTACACATATATTCCCACCTGCGCCACGTGTTACCGCCGTACTGCCTGCCGTATGTCTCACTGCGCGCCGCGCCATCCCTATATACCCTATCCGTATCCATACCAGCCCCCCAGCCGGCACATCATGCCTGCCCACTAACTTCCCCTCAGGCCTCTTCCAACCTCGCCCCTTACAACACCTGCGCCGCCCTCTCGGCGGCAGCGCGCCCTGCCCTTCCCTGCCTGCCCGGACCGGCCTTCGTGTCCCTCACTGCATTTCCCCCCGCCTCCTCCCCTCCCCGCCTCTTCCGCCCTCATGGCTCGTCCTCGCAGTCAGAGGCGGGGTCGCAGGAGGAGCAGGTGCCGGGGCGGTAGGTGCGCACGGGGTCTGCGTGCTTGGGGATGTAGCTGTCGGTGTACTCGGTGATGCCCGCAAAGGGGCCCGGCGGCCGCAGCGTGCGGTGCCCGCTCATGGGCCGCCCCGCGGGCTGCCGCCGCGCTGCGTCCATCTTGTGGAAGTCCGTCTGCGGGGGAAGGCGGGGAGGTGGGGGGTGGCGAGGGCCAGCAGGGTGTGGGAGGTGGGGACTGGTTGCAGCGGCGGGGGCTTCACAGCGTGGCGTGGCCGTGGTTCTCGCGGTGGCCCGCTGCGGTATCCCTCTGCCCTGAGCAGCCCCGCCGCAGCCCCCCCCCCTCGCGCACGCACGCCCACCTTGTACGTTGTGGCTCCGTCGAAGGGCCCGCCCTGGCCCAGGTTACCCGCGCGAGCACCCACGGGCCGCGTCACGGGCTGCGCGCCCCAGTTCTGGTACATCTGCTTGTTCTCCGTCGCGTCCTCGAAAGGACCCGCGGCGGCTGCTAAGCTGTGTGTGGGCTTGACGCGCGCGTAGGGCACGGCCTGAAAGGGCAGGTTGGCGCGTAGGGGCAGGGACGGCAGCCGGGTTAGCGCGGCACGGCCAGCGCAGCCGACTCCGGGTCGCAGGGTGGGCCATGCCGCGTGCGGAAGCCACGGGCGTAGCGGCTTCTCCATAGCAGGGCGAAAACACAAGGCGCTCCTCCGTGTCCATCCACGGCCGCCCACTGCACCCACCTTCTTCACATAGTCGTCCTTGTACGTGCTCCACCCCTGGAAAGGCCCCGTGTCGCGGGCGTCGTCCGCAGGCTTCCCCGCGCGGATGAAGTCCGGCGCTGTGCGTGGCCGGAAATCCGCGCCTGCGGTGAAGCACGGCAACGCGCAGGAGGGGCAGATTGAGGGCGTGCTCTAGCCCCGCTCCATGCCCCCTCTTGCAGCCCTAGGACCGCACTTCGAGCCCCTATGCCGCCGGCTATTTCCAGCCCAGGCCCTTTCCCCGCCAGCCCCTAGGGTGCCCCTCCCACACACCTGCTGCCCTCTCCCTCTGCCTCCTTTCCCCCCGCCCTTCCCGTAGGGGCGCACCGTATGTGGTCCCTCCCATGAAGGGCCCCTTGGGCATGGCCGCGCCGCTGGCCCCCGTGGTGGCGCCCGCCCGCGCCTGCGGCCCGCCCTCCTTCTCAATGTACTGCTGCCGGTACTCGGTGCCCGGCGTCTCGTACCAGCCCTCCGGCTTGAGCGTCTCCTCCTGCGGACCAATCGCACACGGCGCGGCACGTAGCGAGGTGCAGTGAGGCCAGCGCTTGAGTGCAGGACTCACATTACTGCCTCGTCTGCTGTGGCGCTCGCAGCGCCTCCGCGGAGCTGCGCTGCGCCGCCGCCGCAACCTTCCCATCAACCGCTTCCCACACGGTCGCCGCTGAGCCCAGCCTCCCCCCTGCCGCTCCTCCTCCCGCCCCCAAGCACGCGCACCTGCGGCCGAAAGCGCTCCGCGGGCCCCACCGCCTTGGGCGTGTAGGCGGTGCGGTGCGTGGTGGCGTCAGTGAAGGCGCCCCCGGGCATCGCAGCGTTGGTGCCGCGCAGGGGCACGGCCGCCTGCGCCCGCGCGCCAGGCCACTTCCGGTAGTCGTCCTGCGGCCCGGGGGAGGGGAAGGGGAGGGGAAGGGAGGTAAGGCGAGAGGAAAGAGAGCGAAGAGCAGCGCTGATGGCTTATCAGAGGCGAGGGGCGATTGGCTGCCCCGCGCTTGCTTGCCTGCCTGCCTGCCTGCCTGCACGCCTGCACGCCTCACCTTGTACGCGCTGAGCCCCTCGAATGGCCCCACGCCGCGGGGCACGGAAACGGAGCGGCACTGCGCGGGCGTGGCTGGCTTTGCAATCCAGCCCGGGTAGTCCGTTTTCATCTGCGGGCCGAGATGAGGTGAGGGGGTTTAGGAAGCGGGTGAGCGAGCGGCGGCTCCATCCCCACCCCATCCCCCACCACGCTTACCAAAGCGCCCGGCCGTTCCTGATCGCCTGCTTTGGACTCCTCACTTGCTCTCGCTGGCCTTGCCAATTCCCCTGCCGCCCAACCCCTTCCCTCCTTCCATATCCCTCCCGTGACCCCATGCAGCCCCCTCCGGCTCACCGTGGTCGCGTCCTCGAATGGCCCCGCCGCCGCCTGCAGCTGGTGCACGGGCTTCACCCGGGCGTAGGGCGCCTCCTTGGCAGGGTAATCCACCCTGTGGGCAACGGGAGGAGCCGGGGCAGCGGTGTGAGCAAGGCGAGCAGCGTGCGGGCGGCCGCGTGGGGTCCCGTGCATGCACCTCCTTCCTGACGAGCGCGCTCGTGCGAGCACAGCCCTATGCCACCCTGTTTCCGGCCCTGTTTCGCTTTCCATTTCAATGTTCCCTGATCTAGCCGGCGCACCGTCAGCCTCTGCGCTGGCCATTTGCCAGTAGCGGTACCGCTTTACGGCGGCTGTTTTGCTCGTCCAGCCCTGTACGGTAGTGTGCGGCCGTCCTGCCTTTCCCCACCCGCGCTTCTCCCCTGAGCGCCATGGCCCAGCAGAGTGCCGCCCCCCCCCCACAGTGCCGCGGCCCGACCCCATCCCGCCTTTGTACAACCCCGCCACACACCCTCCATCCCGCATCCCGGTTAGCACCCTCCACATCCTCCTCCTTTCTCCCACCCTCCTCCTCCTCCTCCCTGCCTCCCTCCCACCCTCCTCCTCCTCCTTGCCTCTCTCCCACCGTCCTCCTCCCTGCCTCCCTCCCACCCTCCTCTCCCTCCCTCCCTCCGCCTCCCTTCCTTCCCCACCGCCCACCGCCCTCCGCACTTGTAGGTGGTCCAGGGGCTGAACGGCTGGTTCTCCTTCTCCCCGGCCGCCGGCTTGAAGGGCAGCCGCGGCTCCGCGCCCACGCCCTGCTCACGCACAGTGCCCGATCGCACACAAGGGTGGCCGCCAATGGAGGGCTCTTGTCAGGCGACAGCAGGATGCAGGCATGGCCCTCGGGCAGGCTCAGGTACGAAGCCGCGCTGTGCGCTGCCTGGCGCAGCTGAACTCGGCTTGCCGCAAGCAGAGCGGCAGAGAGTGAAGTGGTGGATATCCGCAGCCGCTCTGGTCATTTATCGCTGCTGCCGCCGCCGCTATCGTCGAGCCGCGCATCAACTCCAGCCCCCACCTTGTAGGAGGTGAGGTAGGAGGTGGTGCCCTCGAAGGCCCCATCGGGCTGTATCCTAGAACGGGGGTATATGGGCTGCGCGCGCTCATGGGGGGCGCGCTTCTCCCAGTACTCCTGCAGGGGCAGAGGGCAGGGGTGGCGTCCTCAAGCGCCGTATGGGGCAGCGAGGCTGCGCGGCCGCGCGGGCGCGGGGGAGCACAAGGGAGCGCGGCGGGCGGTGGCGGGGCGTGGCAGGGCGGGCTCGCGGCTGCTGTACCTTCTGGTATTCTGACAGCAGCGCGCCATCCGTCCAGGGCTCCTTCTTGGTTCTAGATTTGCAACAGGGCTTCTGCGGTGGGCATGCAAGGCGGCACAGCAGGGGCATACACAGTAAGCAGAGAGTGAGGGCTGTGCCCCCCGGGGTCCACGGCAGCGTCGGTCGCTTGAGTCTCGACACAGCCAGACAAAACACGCTCGTCCCCAGCAGGTGCGTAGCTGGTCAAGGCGAGTCGCATAGCTGTGGGTCGCTGCAAAGGTTATAATGCTGTGCGGCCGCACGCCATGCCGGGAAGCTGCATCGCGCTCCCCGGCTTCCGCGCTCTTGCTAAGATGCTGCAGTGATGACGCGTCTGGTGGAAGACCCAGAACGCCATGCACCGCGGCCTCCGCACCTTCTTGGTTCTAGCCGAAGCCGCTAGCACTTGAGCTAAAGCTTCCTGTTGTGCAGCTATGATGTCCGCCATCCTCGCTGTCGGCCAGAAGCTGTTAGGCAATCGTCTAGCGCGAAGGATGCAGAGGAAGGGCAACTGTGTTGCCAAAGGCGCTTTCAGGTAGGCAGGATAAGACTCAACTACAACATTGCAATAAGGGCGATGAAAACTGTTGGGTTTGCGAGTGTGTCCGAGACGATTGTCTGGAGTCCTCTAGTCCTTAGTTACACCAGCCCCGCGACTAGCTAAAATGACGGCCCTCGCCAGTTGCAAACGTCTCTACCTATTAAGCGTTACAGCGCACTGCATGTTCGCAATATCCAGGATGGCACGGCTATTAGTTGAACCCGTGCCCTCACTCCGGACACCCGCCGTCACCCCAGGCAGCCACGGGTCGCCCCTGTCATCAGTGGAAGTGCTGGTGTCGTGTATCACTGAGTCCTCGAGTGTTGCACTACATCGTCCTGTTGTGTCTTACTTATCGCAGAACGCAGACGCAAAACGTACGTCGCAACTGATGGCAACAGTCACGGAAGGCGGGCGCCGCGTTGACTGACCAAGGGTAACGCATTACCGGTAGGCGTCGGTAGGCGACCAGGGTGGCCACGACCGAAGTGCCCGGTGACGTCCACGCAAGGCCTGCACGCGCCAGGCCTGCAGGTTCCGGCAATGCGTATCTTCGACCCGAAGGTGCGTTACAAGTTAGCCACAGCCGTGCGGGCGTCTACGAGCCTCTGTAACCACATGCACGGCCAGCGCATATCGACTGGCTGCAGTTGGGGCCCACCTGGCCATCGTTCGGAACGATGCAGCGCCCGCAGCACGCCCAGCCAGTATGCCACCACTGGCCACCACAAGCGACCACGCCGCGTTTCCAGCTCTGCACCGACTCGCCCAAACCAGGCAAGCGGCGGGAAGTGCAGCGCCTCGCAGGTCCAGCAAGCCACCTCGGCTGCCGGGGTCTAGGCAGCAGTGACCGCACTCCAACAGTCTGTGTCAGGCCCCCGTGCGACGCATAGCAACCGCGTCACCAAGCCATGGCGGGAGCGCCACACGCCGCTCAGACATAGGCGCGTGCCCAATGCCACGGCCGGTCACCCCCTCACACCGCGCTAAAGTTACTAACACACACTGGAACACACACAACCCACGACGCCCCAAGACCCCCAGCAGCGAGCCGCTGCAGCAGCTGTGCCTTAGTCCTGCAGCCCCTCCCCTCTCCAGCCCCTCTCCCGCCCGTATCCTGTCCGCAAGTCTTCTGTGGCACACATAGGACCCGTCCTCAGGCAGTGCCCTCCATCTTGAGGGGCTCGACCTCCTTGACCTTGAGCTGCGCCGCGACCTCATCGATCGAAGCGTTCAGCTGGGCAATCTTCTCAATCAGGTCCTGCTTCGTCTGCTCAGGGTCCTTTGGCTGCTCGTCCTCCATGAACCGTGGCAGCTTCAGCCGCTGGTCGTCCCCTAGGAGCGCCTTGGAGATCTGGTGAGGGTGTGGCGCAGGCGAAGGGGAGCCAATGGGAGGAGCACGCGTGAGGCCGGCGTGGCACGGAGTGGGGCCGAGACCCGCGCACCACCAGCAACACACACGTGAGCCCACGCCCGTGAACCGGCCGAAACAAGAGCTGTCCCATGCGCCGCGGCAGCAAGCATCGGCGGTTTGGTGTTGGGTCAGCTCCACGCAAGCAAGCAGAGAATTCCTCACCTGGGGAGCAAACAGGAAGCCCAGCGTGCCGAACACAACGCCACCGACGACCACACCAGCGACGAAGCTGTCGTTGCTGCGGCTCTCGGCGCTGGAGGGGCGAGGAAAGCGTTATGCAAGGGCCAGCCTTGCCACTTTAATTGGACAATGCAAGCGTGATGCATGAAACCTATTTTGCAGTAGTCTCACCGAGCAACAACGGAGCTCCGCAGCGCAGGAGCCGGCCGCGTCTGCACCCGCCGGGCCTGGGTCGCACGCTGCGACAGAGCGCCTGCATTCGGCACGCAGAGCAATTTAGCTTTCAAGAAGGCGCAGCTAGGGGCTGATCGGAGGCTCTGCGAGCTTGCTTTGCGCAAAACGCCTGACCGGTACCTTGTTGCCGCAGCATCATGGCCATTCTCGTTAGGTTATATATGCAAGCAGGAGAGGAGAAAACAGAACCAAGGTGGCAAGCGTTGGTACATGGTGCTTTTGCGAGCTGTCGCCAAGTGCTGGCATGCGGTCCTTGATGGCGTTGCATAACCTTGTTTGCCTCTTCCACATACTCTTCTGACGCAGACAAGCAACACCCCCAAAACCCCTGCAGCCCCTGGTGCATACGCGCTTGCGCTGGCCTTTCGTCTTGGACCAACCCAACGATGGCACTCGTTTCCCTCCCGTTCTTGCCTTTGCTGTCGGCACCCGTAGCGGTACTGACGCTCCTTGCCGTGCTCGTCGTAGCACTGCTGCTCGCGCGCCCTCGCGGCACGACGCTCGTGTTATCGGCATGGCCCAGCCTCGCGGGGCTCTACTCCCAGGCCCTGCTGGCGCTCGCCAAGCCCAAGAGCCAGGCTCATGGCAAGGCCAAGGGCAAGGCCATCCAGGTGCGAGGGCGGCCGCAGGAGCGGGCGGCCGGCAGCGCTGCCGTCATCACCGGCCCACACCGGGCAGAGGCCCGGCCGAGTGGGCGAGACAAACACCTCACGCGAGGGCGGCAGCCGCTACCGCCACCTCTGTCGCCTCTTGACCCGTCACCATAGTCATCAGCCTTGCGTCGGCGTGGGCTGCAGGCCGATGCGCCGGCACCCCGTGCGCGCGGCCTCGCCCTCGCCTGAGCGCTGAGACGCCTGCGCCCCAACCTCTTCCGCGCCGCAGGTCTCCCTGGCCCGCCCGCAGCACTTTTCCGGCTCCCGGCTGAGGGGCTACCTGGCGCTGGCGGGCTTCTCGGACGGCACCGCAGGCAAGGGCGCCCTCCGCCGCCAGCCCACAGCGCCGCCAGCCGACCGCGGGGGCCCACTGCCGGCTGCCGCAGCCAGGGGGAGCTAGCTGCCTGGACGGACTGCAGCAGCGGAGGCTGTCCCTCCGTGCCGGGCGAAATGCCCTGCAGTGCCTGGCAGCTGCTTTGCGGCTCGATTGCCCACTCCCTGAGGCCCTCGGCGCTGCAGCCTCGCGCCGTGTGTGCTGTGCGCCGCGCGTACCCCCGCGGATGTCCCGAGGCGCTGTGCCCTTTCCCCCTGTTGGACCCCGCCCGCGTCCAGGCGAGGTGCCGCTGCTGTACCCCATGGTGGAGGGCTTCCGCGTGGTGGGGACAGGGTGGAATGGGGCCGGGTTTGGAAGGGTGGCAACGGCCATGAGCTTTGGGTGCGCGCGTCCCGGGGCCTGCTCTAGCCGCCTGGCAAGGGCAGGCAAAGAATGGATGGGGTACCGCTTCCCAACCCCCACCCACCCTGCTGCGCCCGCCACTGCCCCTCGCCTGCCCTGCCCCACGCTCCTCCCCTCACGCCCCCAGGTGATGCAGTGCATGCTGCTGCCGGCATTCCCCTTCTCGGTACTGGGATCGGTGCTAGCGCGCACCCGGCTGGTGGCACTGCGGCGGGTGGGGGCTGAGGAGAAGCTGCTGTACAGGTGGGGCCTGAGAGCGTAGGAAGACGATCGGTACAGGGGCCTTGTAGACCTTGGCCGTCGTCATGTGTGTGCTCCTCCCCTGGTCCGCCCGGCCCCGCCCCCTTCCTCTCGGATCCACCGCGCACCGCCGCGCTACTTGCCTGCCGCTCCGCGCCCGCAGCTGCCGCGTGTCGCCCGCCTTCCGGCTCACGGCCAAGGGCGACACCGAGATAGACCTCACGCTGGAGGCCCACAGCGCGGGCGCGGGTGGTGCTAGCGGTGGCGGCTCGGGGCTGGCGCTGGTGTGGCGCTGCACCACCACCGCCATCATCGTCAACCCGCGCCGCAGCAGGGGCCCGGCGCCAGGCGGCAAGGTGTGGTCAGCCCGGGGGCCACGGGCGAGGCAGTGCGGCGTGGGCATCCGGCGGGGTGTAGCCGGACCGTAGGCTGTCGAGGTGCGTGCGGAGTTGTGGCAGCCCCTCGCCCGCCGGCGCCGTCGCTGCCCCATCCCGCCCACTGTGCAACGCGGCCCTGAGGCACATAGCCCAATCCCTTGCCACCGGCACCCCACCTATGCTGACAACGCAGCAGGAGCCTGCGGGGCCTGCTGCCGGCGCCGAGCCCGAGAAGGATCCGGAGCCGGTGGTGATTGACAGCTGGCGGCTGGGCCCCGACACGGGCCGCCGCTACGGGCTGCTCAACGGCGACCTCAACCCCATCCACCTGTACCCCGCCACCTCGTCGCTCTTCGGCTTCAAGCGCCCCATCGCGCACGCGCTCTTCCTCACGGGCCGCGCCGAAGGCTCGCTGCGCAGCGCGGGTGCGGCCCTGGGATGGAGCCCCTGCCGGGGTCGGGGCGGCTTCGATCGCGGCCTACATCCCTTGGTCCTCCGCTACCGGCCCCTCGCACCTACCCCCCTACCCTGCCCTGCGCCCGGCTGGGCATCATCGTTCCTCTGCCCCGCAGGCTTGCAGCTGCGCTACCCCTGCGCGCTGTCCGCCGAGTTCAAGCGCCCCACGCTGCTGCCCGCCAGCCTGCACTGCGCGCTGCTGCCACTGGCCGCGGCCGCCGGCGACGGCGCGGCTTCGCCGCCCGACGCCAACGCCGGCCTGGCCAGCCCGGCCGGGTGCCGGTTTGTGGTGCTGACCGAGGACAAGGCCAAGCAGGTGCTGGTGGGGGCCGTGAGCTGCCACCCGGATGTGGTGCGTGAGGCCATGCAGGCGGCGTGAGGGGAGAGGGAACCTGGGTGCTGCAGGCAGGCACGGCCCACGTGCGCTTGCTGGCCACATGGCGCGCAGCGGGCCGGTCTGGGACGGCGTGGGCGGCAACAGCGGTTTGCGTAAGGTGCGGCCCTGGGCCCATGGCCCCGGCTGGGCGTTGCACGGCTGGAGTCATGGGGCCGTGCTTGCGGTGGTGTTCCGGTCTGGCCGCCAGCTACGGCTGCACGTACCGCCGGAAGCCCAAGCCACCCGGCAGCGGCTTGTGCTTCAGGCCGCCGAACAGGGGTGGGGCCGGGCGGCGGAGCGAGCGGTGCCGGTGCCGGGGCGCTTGGGGCCGCGTGTTCTACCGTCGGGGCGCAGCCGGGTCGGGCGGTTGCCGGGGAGCCCAGTTGCAGGTTGGTATTGGGGGTGCGGCTAACGCAGCACGATGGCTGCGGCCGGCTGTTGCACCTGAGTGCGCAAAGCCAGCTGCCCCAATGTTGATCGGGGTTGCAAACCATTGTTGATGTCTTACTCGTATGGCTGGGCCGGACATGCGGCGGGTCGCCTGACATTGCGGTTCGCATTGTGTTGTGGCAGTAAGCCACAGGCTGCGCAGTCGACAGGCTGCAGTCGACAAACTAACAATGGGGCCGAGCCCCAACTCCGCGTGTGTAACGCAAGGCACGCCCTGAAAGGTCTGACGTTTATCTGGTTCCTGCGTTCAAGACTTCAAGTCTCTGCTGCGAACGTGCCAGGAGCCCTCTCGTGCGCAACTGCTGTGTGCATCTGGATAGCTGCATGTACGACGCAAGCCCCGACATGGAGCCGGTCGTAACCCTAGAGCGACACTCTGTACGCGTCTCAATCGCGCCCACGGCGGCAGCCGCTCACAAGAGCCCGCAGCTCCTGGGGCCCCAAGCAAGCAGCGCCGACGCGTCCAGCCACAGCAGGGGAGCAGGTGCGCGGTTTTCGCCTGGTGCATTGCCAGAGGGGCCCTGAGGGGCCCGCCAGCTCCGCCTCCTGACGTCAGCTGGGGCTGCGCTTGAGAACCCGAGGCCGAGGCATGGCGGCGCATGCAGCCCCGCACGCAAGTAAGCGTGGCCATGAGGGCCTCCTGACCAAGCAACGAAGCGAAAGACAGCGGCAACGCGCTGGCCACCGAGCGGGCTGCGTACAGGTATCAGCACGGTCCGCGAACGCACAACCGGTGAGCGCAACCGTGCGCTGGCTTCATACTTTGAACCGTGCAACACGGGGCCGGCCGCCGCAGCCAGCCATACCGGCGCTGCCAGCCATACCACAGGACCATTGTGTGTGTGTGTGGGGGGGGGGGGCGTACATGTAGACCAAGTACATGTAGACCCTCGCCCCAGCACGCCCCAGCCTCGCGCCTGGCCTCGCCGCGTGCCACCACAAACCGCGCGCCGTGCGCGTTGCGTGCAGCGCCTCACCCCGCGCGTCCCTCTCTCGTTCCTCCCCGCCTAACCTGCCTCCTGACATGCTGCCTGGCCTACTGCCTGACCTGCTGCAGCCCACGCTGTGCCTACAGTGACCCGATGAAGTGCCCAGGAACGTGCCGACTGTCGAGACTCAATGCACCCGGCACCACCGCGGTGGTGTCCCGCTGCGCGGCCACGCGCAATGCTCCCATACGTTGCAGCGGCTGCCTAGAGAGCCCGCCCTCCTGCCTATGCTGCCTACTGCAATCTATGCCCCACCCAGCGCTTCTACACTCGCACCGCCGCCTGCTGCCCGCTATCGCAGCTAATGCCGCGACTGTCTGTTGCTGCCTGTCTTTTCGCTAGCTGCCCATCAACATCCCACCATCACACCACACCTGCGCTGCTCTGGCCTATTTCTACTCCTCCGTCAAGTCCAGGGCATCGCCCTGATCCACACGAGCACCCTCGCTGCTGCCCCGTCGAAACTCCGCGGTCCACGGCGCCCCACCGCCTCCCGCCGCAGCCCCAGCGCCGGGTGCCATGCGGCCCTTGGCCGACGGCGGCTCGGCGCGCTTGCGCTTCCCACCCTGGCCCCCGCTCCCCCTGCCTTTGGCCGGCGGCCGGGCCCGCTTGCCGGAGCCCCTCGGCGGCTTTGGCGGCTTGTGTGGCCGCATCGACACCTGCCCATCGGCCGCCGCCACAAGCTGCTGCTGCACCATTGGCTTGGAGCCCGAGCCGCCGGGCTGCTGCGCAGCCGCCGAGCCCGCGTCATAGCCCGAGCCAGCGCCGGTGTAGGGGCCAGGCCCGCCGCCGCCGCCGCGCCGCTCCTTTGCGCGCGTCTTTGCGCCGCGCGGCGGCAGCTCCCGGCTGGGCCGCCGCTCCACCGCCGGCCCCCGCGCCGCGCGAGGGAGGCCCGGCTGCGGCTCGTCGTCGGCGCTGACGCCGCCGCTGGTGGCCCCATCGTCCTCGTCCTCGGCGGAGCCGCCGGGGCCTTCGTCCCCGTCGCTGCCGCCCGAGTCGCTGCTGATGGAGATGGCGGCGGAGGAGTCCGCGTCGTCGCCATGCCGGCGTGGCACGTCGCCGCCGTCAGCTGCTTCGCCGGCGCCGTCGCCAGCTGCATCACCGCCGCTGTGCTCCTCGTGAGCGCCACCGCGCCCAGCCATGTCGGCTGCCGCAGCCACGGACTCTGCAGCTGCGGCTGCCATGCGCTGCCCCAAGGGCCGCTGGCCCTCGTTCCCCTGCACCCAGCCGAAGTCGTCGTCCTCCTGCCCCATCTGCATATCGGGAGCCCCGAACCAGTTGAAGTCGGAACCGTCGGCCGCGTCCTCGCCGGCGGGACCCGTCGGCGCTAGCCCCCCGCCGTGTTGCGCCCCGGCCTGCTGCCCCGGCCCACGCTGCACCGCCACGCCGGCCCCAGCCCCGCCCTCCGAGGCGCGCTGCGCCGCCGCCAGGTCGCCGCCCGCCTCGTGCCCCAGACGGCGGCCTTCAACCGCCGCCGCGGGCCCGTGGCCGCATGCTGCCGCCACCGGCGCACCTGCCCAACCCAGCGGCGCCGCTGCGGCACCGCCGGGCGGCTCTGGGGCCGCCTCCTGCGGCGCCTGCCCTGCCGCCGTCGTCGCCTGTGTCTGGTCGAGGCGGAGCTCGAGCTCGTGCTCAAACGGCGCCTCGCCTGCGTCCCCGAGCCACCCGGCGGCCTGTGCCGCCGCCTCGTCCTCGGCGTCCGCCTCGGGCGCGGCGCGCGGTGCGTGCCGCCGGCGGCGGCCCGTGGGCCCCTGGCCGTGCGGCTGCTCCGCGGCGGGCGCCTCGTCCTCCTCCGCCGAGCCCGGCGGCATCACCAGCGGGGCCAGCTCTTGCTCCTCAGTAGAGGGTGCCCCCGACCGACCAAGGGCTTGGCGCGCCTGCCCTGCGAGGACGTAGCCACGTTGGCTGTGCGGCAAGCCAGCGCCGCCACCCGCTGCGCCCGCGCTGGCCCTGCTGCAGGCCCCTGGCCTAGGGCTGCGCCCACCCCATCAGCCCTGCCCCTCTTACCGCCGGGCCCCGCTAGAGGCCTGGGGCGCATGAAGCCTTGCCCTAGCGGCGGCGTGACGGCGGCGGCGGCATGCGTGTGGCCAGCCGTTGCCGCGTGGGCGCCGTGCGCCGGACCTCCGCCTGCACGCGAGAGGATCCGCGGATGCTCAGCGTCGTGGCGGGTGCAGAGCACGCGCTCGGCGAACGCCGCGCTAGCGCCAGACAATGGTTGCAGTGCTGGGCGTGCGTCCGAGCAGCTTGTCCACAATACGCGCGGGTGTTCTTGCGCGCAGAAAGACGGCGGACACGGTGGCCCGGCCGCATCTTGCAACAGCCGACATGATGTTTAGATATACAGTCACCGCACCGCTGCCGCCGCACCTGGGTAGGCGCCCTGCTGCGGCCGCACGAGCTGCGGCATGGGAACAGACAGCGCCACGAGTTTCGAGTTGCGGACCATCTTGTTCCAGTCATCATGGTCCGCATGCGGCTGCTGGTGCTGCGCGTGCTGCGGGGCGACGTAGTGCTGGCCATGCGGTGGATGCAGGCGCCGCTGCTCCTGCTGGTGTTGCTGCTGCTGAGGGTAAGGTTGCTGGTGTTGCTGGTGCTGCTGCTGACGTTGGGGTTGCTGCTGGGGGTGGCATTGCTGGTGCGGCTGCTGGGGATGGGAATGCTGGTAGCTGCCGTGGGGTCCCTGCGGGCTTGGCTGGTGATGCTGCAGAACTTGACCCTGCGCCTGGCGCTGCGAGGCAGCGGCCGCTGCCGCCTGGTCCTGGGAGTGCCGCTGCTGCTGTTGCTGCTGTGAGTGGCCGTAGGAGCCCTGCGAGCTGTGCTCATACTGCTGTGAGGGGCCCTGCGCCTGGGGCTGCGAGGAAGCGGCAGGCGGGAAGGCCTGCTGCCGAGCCGTGGGGTCCCGACCGGCAGCCGCATAGCCCGCGAACCCGAAGTCCACGTCAACGTCCGCCTCGCCCTCGTCCTCCTGCTGCTGCGCGAAGGCCGCGAGGTGGGCCTGTGCAGCTGCCGCCTGCTGCGTCAGCGCCGCGGCTCCATGCGGCAACGGCGCGGAGCGGGTGACGCCGTGTGAGGGTGGCGGCAGCTGGGCGAGCGGCGAGGGGGCGCTTGGGCGGAAGTTGCCACGCAGCGCAGGCAGCTTGCCCTGCGTGCCGGGCTGCTGCTGCGCCGGGGGCAGCAGCAGTATCCGGGGTTGGGCCGACAGCGCGGGCCTCGGCTGCGCCGCTGCACCCAGCGCCAACGGCCCGAAGACCGCCAGGCCGGCCGTGACGTTTTCGGCGGAACCTTGGCTCCTGGCGCACGGAGGCAGGGGCAGGCCCCAGCCGGCAACGCCGTGGCACGGCGCATGCGCGTCGCCGTAGGCCGGGCGGTTGTCGGCGAGGCCGGGCGCATGCCCGAGCGCATGCGGTTGGTGGTGCCGCCGGTGCTGGTGGTGTTGGTGCTGACCCTCGGACGGCTGCTGGTGGTGGTTGTGGTGCTGGTGGATGTACTGGTGGTGGTGGTGATGGTTGTGGTGCTGGTGGTGGTGGTGCGGATGCTGGTCGTGGTGCGCCGGTTGTGAGTGCTGCGGCAGTGGCAGCGACTCCGGCTGCGACAGCGGCTCGTGCGGCTGCTGGGCGCTGGGGCAGGACTGCGGCCGCGGTCGGCGCTGCTGCCCAAGGTGAGGGTGCGGAACGGCCGAAGGGGCCTCCGCCTGCGGCTGACGCAAGTCCTCTTGCGGCTGCGGTTGGGGCCACAATGCCTGCGGCTCCCGCTGGGGCCAGTCCGCCTGCAGCAGCCGTGGTGCCTGCTGAGGGCCAGCCGTGCCCGGCCCCAGCGCCTGCCGGTGCCCTTGCCCGCTCCCAGCATGCAGCGGCTGCTGCAGCTCAGGAACACACGGCGCGGTGAGACGCGCCGGCGCTGGTTGCGGCTCGAGATGCGCAGCCTGCAGCTGTGGCGGCTGGGGTTGCGGCGGCTGAGCGCAGGGTGGGCCCTGCCCGGGCTGCTCGGGCGGGTGCCGCGGCTGTCCGCTGCCGGTTGGGGTCCGCTGCCAGGGCTTCGCGACCACCTCCAGCGGCACGTTGAGCGTGTGCGCGAACTTCCTCACGCCCGGAGGCACGTCCTGGTAGGCGCCTTGGTCGGCGTCCTGGTCGGGGTCTTGGCGGGCGTCTTGCTCGGGGCGCTCATTGTAGCCGTTGTACTGGTCCGGGCAGGGCCCTTGGTGGAGCTGGTCTGTGTAGCCGCCTGGTGCTGCCTCGTGCAGCGGCAAGGCCAGGAGCTGGCCTGGCGCTGGCTGGGGAGGTGGACTGGCGTCCTCCTACGGGGCAGCAGGGAGCAGGGCGGCAGCCGGCTGTGGGCGCCGCCGGGCAGAGCAGCCAGCTACCGAGAGGGGTTGCGGCGTGTGGCAGCAGGGATGCGTGGTGTGTTACACTCCAGGGGGTGCAAGCTCCCTAACCCGAGTCCCAACCGCAACGACGCCACCAGCCGCTGCCCAGACGACCTAGCAGCCCACCTGTGTCCCCATCAGCCCCCGCGGGGTGACACCTCGCGGTCACCGTGGCTGCAAGCTCATTCCGCGCAGTTTGGCAAATAAGCTGCCACTGCGGCCGCCCCGATCCCGCACGCTCCCCGGCCGGCCCGCCGCGGGGCCCGCCACAGCGCGCACCTCCTGAGCAGCCCGCGGCTGGGGCGGCGGCGGCGGCGCGTCCGTGTGGCGCGGAAGGTCCGACCGGCCCGCGTCGTCATCATCCCCGAAGCGCAAGTGCTGGTTGGGTCGTGTCCGCGCCGCAGCAGCAGCAGCGCCCACTGCCGTCCCAGACCTGCCAAGGCCAACGACGCCCGGCTGGCTGTAGCCCGTGCCGAGCACCCGGAGGCCGCTGCCGCCTGAGCCGCCGCCGCCACCAGCGCCGTGCTGCCAGCTGCCGCCCGAGCCGGGCCGCTCGGCAGGATAAGCGTGCGGGCCGCAGGCCGGAGGCTTCTGCAGGCTGCCGTTGGCGACGGCGTGCGGGTGTGCGTCCGCCTGCTGCTGCCGCCCACAGCCTCCACGGCGCCTGCCCGGCGAACAGGCGCCATCCAGCCGCTCGGTAGGGTCGCCGAGGTGCTGCTGCGGCAACTGCCCCGCCGCCTCGTCGAGCTCGCTGCTGGCGGCGGCGGGCGCGCCGCCGCCGCCACGCGACCCGTGCAACGGGCCGGGCCCCGACCGCCCATCCTGGACCTCGCCGCCGGCGCTCCCCTCATGCGCCCCCGCCGTGCGCGTGGGCTTCTTGAGCTTCGAGAACTTCTTGCCGCCGACAGACCGCGCGGCAGCCTGCGCGGCAGCCTTGAGCATGGCGGCCGCAACATCACCGTCCCCCCGGGCGCCTCTGGCCGGCGCCGGCCGGGGCAGGTTCTCCGGGTCATCGGGATGCAGGGCCTCGGCCTGGCGCTCCGCCGCACCCGTCCAGCCCTTGCGGCCGCCGCCACCGCCCGCTCCGGCATCGGCATCCGCGTCGCCGTCGCCGTGGCCCTGCGCGGCGCCCTGCCGGCGGCGCTTGTGGCCCTGGGGGTGCAGGCCCGGGTCCTCATCGTGGGAGGGGGCATGCCCAAGGGAGTTGCCGAAGCCGGGCTGGGGGTCAGCCGCGTGCCGTAGAGGCTGTTGGCCACCGCTGTCGTCTGCCGCGTCGGCTCCGGCGCCGCGGCGCTGCGCCGCCTTGCGCGTGACGCGCGGCTCGGCGGCCGGTTCTTGCGGCGACTCTGCGCCGCCGTTTCCCCGCTGCCGCCCCTGCTCCTCGTCCTCATCATCTACTGACGCCAGGTCCACGGCATCGGCCTCCGCGGAGGCGCCGTCGCGCTGTGCCGCGGCGGAGCCTGTACAGGGCCGTCCAGCAAGCGCGCGGACGGGGCAGGAGCGGTGCAAGTCAGGAGGCGTACTGCGGTGGCAGGGGCTCGGCAGCGTGCAGGGGTGGCCCGTCGGCCTACTGCAAGCAGCTCCCCTGGGCCAGGAGGCTCACCACCGCCGACGCGGGCCGCCTGCCGCTTGAGGCGCTTGGCCTTGCGAGGCTCCACGCTGCGGCGCGGCAGACATGGAAGCGGGGCGCAGTGAGGCTGCGGCAGTCGCAGTCGGCTGCGCGCCCATGCATCGGCAACAGTGGCCCTGGACCCGCGCCAATGCCCCTACGCGGACGCCCTGCAGCAGCAAGGAACCGGCCCCGCCCCATGGGCCTAATGAAGCCCACGCACCACGCCGAGGTGTCATCCTTGGAGGCCGGCTCAGAGCGCGACCGCCTTCTCCGCTGATGCTCGGTGCTAGCGTCTTGGCCTTGGGAGCCGGCAACGCCCCCGCTTCGCGCCCCCTCCTCGGCCAAGCGCGCGCCGGCCAGGGCGCCGTCGCCTACTTCCGCGTCCGCCTCCGTCTGGGCGTCGACGCCGTGCCCGGTAGGTGGCCGCTCCTCGCCCGGCCGCTGCGTCCAGGCAGGGTCCTCCATGTCGACGTCGCCTTGCCGCTGCCGGTCGCCCTCGCCCGCTGCGCCAAGCCCGGCGTCCTCCCAGCCGTCGACCGCGTCTTCCGCGCCCCAGCCACCTTCGTCGGCGTCCTCCTCGTCCCCACCGCCGTCGACAAGCGCCTCGCCCGCGGCCGCGTCCTCGCCCGCGGCCTCCGACTCTTCCTGCTCGCCCGCGTCGACGTCCTCATAGCCGAGAAAGTCGACGCCGTTGACGTCGTCCTTCCCGCCGGCCTTGCACACCTCCTCGCTCTCGCTGGAGCTGTCGTCCACCTGCTCGGGCGCCTCAGCAGCGCCGGCCACCGCGCCCGCCGCCGCCGCTGCTGCCGCTGACGCCGCCGCTGACGCCGCCACCGTGCTCGGGTCCACGCTGCCACCGCCGCCGGCCTCCTCCTCGTCGTCATCCTCAATCGTGACAGTCGCCTCGTCGGCCGCTGAGGCTCCGGCGGCACCCGCGAGGCCGCTCCGCAGGCCAACGGACGCAGCGCCGACAGCCGCCGCCTCCGCCTGGGGATACATTGGGGCATGGACACAGCAAGCAGTGACCGATGGTGCGCGGCCGTTGCGTTGGGCGCGTAGCATGCGCGCAGCAGGCCCCAGGCCCGTGCGTCGCCGCCGAACCTTGCGCTGCGGGCCGCGCCGCGGCTGGACGATCGCCGCCATCGCGTCGGCGCTCTTGCGCGCCGCCGCGCGCGTGGTCCGGGCCGGCGGGCTGGCGCTCTGCAGCACCTTCTCCGCCCGCTCGACGGGGCCCTGAGGGACCCGGGGAAAGATTGGCAGGGGAATATGTTGCCTTGCAGTGAAGCAAGCCACGTGGCGCGATGCGCGAACGCCACTGCGGCGTCAGGGGGCTCGCAGGAGGAGCAGAGCGTCGGCAGCGCGCCCTTCCAGCCGCCGCTCCGCCAACCGCCGCCGGCAGACGCGCAACCTTGCCAGATACGGCCACAACCCGGTGTGCGCGCCCCCGTACCCGACCCGTGCGCCGGCCTCACCCGGAACATGTCATCGTCGTCGCTGGACATGACGTCCTCGTCGCCCGGCAGCACCTGCACCCCCGGGTGGGCCACGCGGTAGGCCAGGTAGTCCTGCGGGCTCAGGTAGCGGCGGCCGATGCTGCGGCGGGTGGAGGGCAGACAGGGGTCCGGAGGAGTGAGCAGCGGAGCCACATGACCTCGGCAGCGCACGCCCCTCAGATGCCGCACCATGCACATGCGCGCCCAACCCACCGCCCGGGACACTCCTGTCCTGGCTGCACCACTGCCCTAGCTGCACCACTGCCCTAGCTGCACCACTCCCAAGCACCGCTCCCCGCCCACCCCACCCCACTCACGCCGCCGGCCGCTCCTCGTAGTCGCGCACCACGGCGTGCGCCGTGTCGTGGCGCGGGTCGCCCGGCGGCGCGCGCGTCAGCATGAGCTGGCATATGAGGTACTGCAGGTGCTGCCGCAGCCGGCCCGCCTGCTCCGCGTGGAACCAGCCCTTCTGCATGAAGGACTCGTCCGCGGCCGACGGGTCCGGCTCGACGGGGCCCACGTCTGGGCGCAAGGGGCGGGCGGTTGGAAGGGGGCGGTGCTAAGAGGGCCGGGGATGGCGGAGGCACGCGGAGGCCTACGAGCCCGGGCCGCCGGCAGGCCGGCCACGCCACCCCTGCCCCTTCTGGCGCATGCCGGCACTCTCGCCACCAGCCTCACCCTTGGCGTTGCTGCCGTTGGCGACGATGAGCCGCGGGTTGGCGGCTGTGAAGAAGTCCATGTAGGTCAGCAGGAACAGGCCGCAGTCGTGGTGGTTGTTCTGCTTGGGCAGCCGCGCCGTCAGCCGCAGGCCCTGGGGTCGGCGGCAACGGGTGCAGGCGGTCGCTGGGCATGGCCGGAGAGGCGGCAG
The DNA here is from genome assembly GCA_001662425.1 of Chlamydomonas sphaeroides. Taxonomy (NCBI): domain Eukaryota; kingdom Viridiplantae; phylum Chlorophyta; class Chlorophyceae; order Chlamydomonadales; family Chlamydomonadaceae; genus Chlamydomonas; species Chlamydomonas sphaeroides. The sequence goes on from BDDC01000585.1 coordinate 48,278, forward strand.
CGCAGTGGCCTCGTGGCCACACGCGGACCAGCACATGCCAGGAAGAGCCGGTGCTGCAACGGGCCGCCGCAGCAAGCCCCAGCCACGCCTACCGGGATGGTGTGGGTGTCGAAGGCCAGGCGGGGCAGCGGCTCGTCGGGCCCGTGCGAAGCGCGCCATTCGGCGGCCCAGCGCCGTGGCAGCGAGTCCTGGCTGCTGTCCTCGGCCCGCCGCGCCCACTCGTGCGCCAGGTAGGAGCGCAGCGCGGTCGAGATGGGCGCCGGCGTGTGGCTGCCTGCGGAGGTGGGGAGCAGCGGGGGCGGGTATGGGGAGGAGCGGGAGTGGGGAGGAGCGAGAGTGGGGAGGAGCGAGAGTGGGGAGGGCGAGCGGTATGGGCGAGGGTCGTTTGAGTTGGTGCTAGCGGAGTGAAGGAAAAGCGCACAGATGGGGGTGGGAAGATTACATGCCATTCGTGAGTCTCACTAGGGGTCCGCGAGTACATGCGGGCCAAGCAGTGAGGTGGCCGTGTCCCCGGATCCTACTTGGGCTGCCATGCCCAACTGCCCAAACTTCTTGCTTGCACCGCACCGCTGCTCACCCCAGGGCCCTGCGCAGGGGCCCCCATGGGCTTCCCAACCAACCCAACGTCCGTGCAGCTCCGCCCCCTCCCCCCGCGCCGCACCGTCCAGGGAGTCCAGGTGCAGGATGAGCGGCGAGCCCAGCGGCTCCTGGGCCTGCAGCGCGGTGCCCTGCAGGTGCCGCACGTTGGATGCGTGGTGCGCCACTGCGGCGGGGTGGCATATGAGCATGAGCGACCAGTGCAGGTAGCCGTGGATGGGCACGAAGATGAAGTCCTTGGAGAACAGGTCCACGTGCTGGCGGGCGGGGCAGGCGGGAGCAGGGAGGCAAGGGAAGAGTGGGGGAGGGGAATGCGGGCGTAGCGGCAGGCGGAGGCAAGACCAGGGCCAGCGGCCAAGGGCGCTGGTGTTTCGTTAGGGGCGCAAGGGTTCAGGGTTGCATGCCCCGCCCCTGCGCTGGCCCCTTTCCCCTGCCCTCCCGGTCTGCTGCACCTTGGTCCACTTCTTGACCCGCTCGTGGTCCTGCCGCTGCTTGTCGCCCTTGGCCTTGGTGGGCTGCTTCTCCATGAGCTTCTTGAGGAAGAAGGAGTTGAAGAAGTGGTAGCGGACGCGGATTGCCTCGGGCAGGTGGTGCTCGATGTACCTGGGGAGGTGGGGCGGGAGGGGGCCGGGGGACGCATGTGTGTCTTAAAGCATGCCCGTGCCATCGGTGTCGCTCGGCGGCAAGGCCGGGCTACCGACCCACATGCTGGTGCCACTTCCTGCCCAGCTCCCGCCGCAATCCACCCGCCACCAACCCTGCATTCCTTCAAAGCCCGGCACTGACACGCAGTCCGGGCCCCTCCAGCCCAGCCATCCGACCCACTTGATGTAGAAGTCGATGCAGGTGTCGTTGAGGAACTCGCTCCGCTCCAGCCGCGCCAGGTCCTCCGCCACCACCTCCACGCTGTGCTTGCCGCCCTCGGCCGGGTAGCAGCACTTGAGCCCCGCCAGCTTCTTGCTCAGGCTGTCGTACGGCCGGGTGGCCGCGGCGGCAGCAGCGTGGCGCGTTCCGTGGCCGTGCCGCCGGCCGCCTGCAGCCGCAGCCGCAGCGGCGGAGGACGGGCCGGGCCCCGCGGCGGCGCCGTCGCCGGGCTGGCCGTCGCGGTCTGCTGCGGCCGCGGCGTCCGAGTCCATGACGTCGTCATCGTCGCTGCTGTCGATGACGATGGGCTCCTGCGTGGTGGAGGCGGGCGAAGGTAGGGCGCATGGGCGCGGGTGGGTGCAGCACAGCGTGAGAGGCGGCACACAGGCACAGCCGCTGGCACGCACCTGTCTTCGAGCGACAGGGCTCGGGCTGGGGTGCGTGACTGACAGTGCATCGCTGAGCCAGCACGGCCTTGATGCTGAGCCGCAACCAACCGGCTTCGGCCTGTGCCAGCACCAGGCCGCACTCGTCCCAAATGCAGCACCCACGCACCTTGTCCTCCGGCGCCGCCGGCGCGGACTTCCGCCGCCGCCCTCTCCCTGCCGCCCCTGGCCCCGGCTGCTCGTAGTCGGGGTCCGAGCCACCACCGCCCCCGGCGCCCGCCGACTGCGCACCCCGTCGCGGCCGCGTGGGGCCCACGCCCGTGGCGGCGCCCAGAGCTGCCGCCGGCTGTGCTGCGCCCCCGCCCCGGCCGCGCCCGCGACCTTGCCCGGCGGTCGTCGCCGCGGCCACGGCGTTGGCTGTGTTGGGCCCGGCTGTGTTGCCTCCGCTGTAGAAGCCAGACGATGGCAACGACGTCGGCGCAGAGGCGCGCGTGGCAGGGCCGCGCGCGAAGCCAGCCGCGGCACCAGCCGCCACCCCCAGCTTGAGCGGCGCCGGCTGCGTGGGACAGCATTCCAGCCAGCTGGCTTCACAAGGCTGCGGGTTATTCGCGACGTGAGGCTCCCATCCAGCGCGCAGACACAGGACAGCACATGCACAGACCCTGCGCGACGGCGCTTGCCTGCATGGTGCCGCCGTAGCGGGACTTCTCCGGAATGATCGCTTGCGCCGTGACGCAGCCGCCGCATATGTGGCCCTGCGGCCAGCGGGAGCGGCCGTCAGGCACGAGCGGCCAGCGGGCCGCGAGCCGGACCGGCGCTTGCGCGGCGGGTCATGGCGGTTACGCACCACGTCGTCCCGGAAGGTGCAGGTGGCCTGAACGCCGCAGTTGATGCACTTCCTGCACGGCCAGGAGCGTCGCACTTGAAGCTTCAAGGCAGTGGTTGCGCGGCGTGGACCGCAGCAGCGCCGCACTCACTCCTGCCGCGGCGCCTGGTTCTTCGCGGCCAGGGCCTTCGTCTGGAGCCTGGAGTTGAGGGGACCGCCTGCAGGCGGGTGGTTCAGCGCATGAGCGCGGCGCGTGCGGGGGGAGCGGACGCCCAGCACAGCAATTACCCGGGTGCGCCGGCGTGAGCGTGAGCTGCGGCTTGGCCACAGGCCCTGTTCAATTGCCATAGATCAGTGGACGAGGGGGATTTAGCCATGTCCTGCCACACGCTGCCAGGGAACCGGAGGCCCACGCTAACCTGGTTTCTGCTGCTGCTGTCGTCCTCTCAGCTGGCGCGCGCCATGCGAGGCGCCCTGTGACAAGCGTAAACATGAGCGCGGCATGCGCGTGCATGGTACAGCGTATGGAACCCACCCCATTGACGGTCTGGTACCGCTGCGCCTGCGCTGCGGTTGGGCCCGGCTGGAAGTCAGCGGCGCCGCTGACAGGCGCTACCTGAGCCGCCTTCGCCTCCTCCTGATTGTGTGTGGCCTGTGGTAGGCGCTTTGTCAAGAAATGGTGGCAGGTGCAGGGTGCGGGGCCCTGCAGGCAGCTCACCTGGGCTAGCCACACTTCCGACCCCTGCGTGCGCGCCGCTGCGGCCACCAAGCGCTTTGCGATAAGCAGGTTGCGGAGACGTAGCTCCATCCTCTTCGTGTCACCGCTCCGGATGCTGCTCAGGCTATTCCGCGACGTCGCGATGGCCTTCTCGAGGTCTGGCATGGCCATGCTGCTGAGCGCGGTGTCCACAGCTGGTAGCTTGCCATCTTCGTACGCGTCTACCTCCGCTTTGATCCTCTCAAACGCCTCCTGTGGTGTCTCCTTTCGGTCAAGTTGCGCCATGGTCTTGTCGAGCAGGCTCGTCATGGCGCCCTTTAAGAAGGCGCCCACGATGCCTGCCAGTTCGGCTGGTGCTGGCGGTCAAGGCATTGCACGCTGGCTTGCTCTCGGCTGTCGCGCTGACGCGCGTGAAGTGAGCGTGCCCCGCCCCTTCAGCCCGCCGTCCGCAGCGAAGCGCTGCGGAAATGTATAGCTCTAGATAAAGGTAGGGAACCAAGTCTCGTGGCCGGACCACGCTGCTTGAAGCATGAGCGCGCGGCTGTGCAAACAGGCGCGCTTTCCAACGATTAAGCTATATTTAGTGTTGAACGTGTGGAAAGCGTGCGCCAGCGACTGCTGCACCGAAGAGGCGGCTTACAGGGTTTGAACATGCTTCGCATGCCGCCTCCTGGATAGCGCCGGTGAACAGCCCACCCCCTGCCTCTCCCAGAGCCACGGCATCACCGCACAGCCCGGATGCTGATATTCACACGTACGCTGCTCACGTACTCGGCCACAGCTGCGGGGCTCCCCGTCGCAGGGCCCGCGCCTCGCGGCCCCTTTGGCGCCACCGCGCTGCCAGCGCACCCTGCCCGCTCCGGCTGCGGCGTCAGCAGCTGGATCGCCTCCAGCACACGCGGCACACCTGCAGGCAGGCAGCAGGGCAACATCAAGGACAGGAATCGAGTAGTGCGGGCTGTTGCCGGTGGTGGCTGTCCAGGGGCTCCCAGCCAAGCCGGCCAAACCCCAGGTCCCTCTCCTTCCCTCACAATGATGTTGGGTTTCAGAGCCCTGGTAGCATTCAAAGGGCTCCACGCCAAGCTTCACCAGCGCTCACGCACCCACCCACGCACCCACCCACGCACCCACCCACCCACGCACCCACGCACCCACCCACCCACCCACCCACCCACCCAC
>BDDC01000586.1:0-16918 GCA_001662425.1 Chlamydomonas sphaeroides
CTCCCCATTCCCCCCCTCCCCCTCCCCCTCCTCCCACTCCCCACCCTGCCCCTCACTCACCCTGCCCCGCGTACCGCACCAACGACAGCGGCCCGAAGCCCAGGTTGGTCAGGCCGCCCAGCGCCGCGGCGGCGGCCGCCTCGGGGCTCTCGCCGTGCAGCACGACCAGGTTCTCGTAGCTGACGGCGGCACAAGGGGGTGGGGTGGGGTGTGGGTGACCCCAGCTTGGCATGCTGTGTTTCCACATGTTCCATGGGACCATGCACACACGAGAGGCGGGCGGCCCCAGGCTTCATGCTAGCCGTTAAGCTGGACGCACACACACGAGGCGGGCGCCCTCAAGGTTGGCACGGCGCGGCTGCATGTCGCGAGGTGGTCGCAGGGCAGGGCAGGGGCAGGCGCAGCGGCAGGGCGCGGTGCCGCCCGCTGCAGGAGCTCGGCGGTTGTTGTCGCAGGCGCCTGACACCCGACTGGCAGGGGATTTGAAAGCGCGGTGCGCGCTGGGGTGAGCCGAGTGGGGGTTAGCTTTTGGGAGGTGCAGCCGGGGGGTCGCGTGTGGGAGCGCGCGGTGATGGCGGGTCGCGTGCGGGAGCGCGCGGCGGCGTGCGGTCGCTTGAACGCCGTACCGGGTGTCGTACAGCCCTCCGCCGCCGTGCATGTACAGCCAGCGTGTCGTACTGGCGGCGTCCCTTATGGCGCCGACCTTGCGGCTCAGCGGGGTGCTGAGCGCCGAGGCGTTGGCCAGACAGCTGCGTGGCGCACGAGGGGGGCGGTGGGGGGATGTTTGGTGGGCACGGACTCGGAGGCGCTGAGGCCTCGACCCGGACTGAAGAAACCGCACGCTGCCGACCCACGCCGCGCTCCGACCCGGCCTCGTAGTGACAGGCGAGCCGTCCAACCTCGGAAGGCGTCGCCATCCCCTCCCGCCCCCGAGCACAAGCCCTCCCTGCACCGTACCGGGAGGTCTTGAACGGGCAGCGCCCACGCTGCCTGCGTGCCGAGGCCCCCGGCCCCGCCCCTGCCGCGCCGGCTGCCGCCGCCTGCTGTTGCAAAGCCCGGCGGCCGCCCGCCCACACTAGGCCGGTGGCGTCGTCGTCGTTTTCGTCGTCGTCCTCACCCAGGCCGCCCTCCGGCCCGGGCGAGGGGTTGTCCTCGGCGCACACCAGCAGCGCACAGCAGCCCTTGAGCCAGTTCTCCTGGCGGGGGCCGGCGGGGCGGCGGGGGGGCGGGGCGAGGGGTGTGCACCGGCAGAGGTGACAGCGGCGTCACGGCACGTACGCGGCAGGGACCGGGCTCGGGGCAAGGCGCCCGGTGCCCGGTGCCCGGTCTCGCGTGAGGGGATCAGGGGCGATGCTGAGGCGTGCTGTGCTGTGGAGTGACACGACACGGGGTGACGGCGGCATCAGAGGACGGTTTGCGGAAGGGACCGGTCCAGGGTCTGAGACCCCGGGCCCGGCGAAGGAGGCGTGTCACGGCGCTGCGCGCGTCTAAGCGGCGCGGGGACCGGCGGCGGCGGGGCGGGCGGCGGGCCACAGGGCGCACCGCAGGGGGTCCCCCTGCAGCGCAGCGCAGGGCGGGGCGGGGCGCCGCGGAGGCCAGCACAGGGCACCGGCGCAGGGCACGGACGCAGGGCAGCCGAGCGCCGGCAGCAGCCCGCTGCACGAGGGCCCACGTCCGGGCCAGGGCAGGCGGCGGCGTGGGCCCAAGCGGCCGGCCGCAGAGGCGCTCGGCCGCAGAGGCGCTCGGCCGCAGAGGCGCTCGGCCGCAGAGGCGCCAAGTGCGGTTTCCGCAGAGGCGCCGCAGCACGTGGCCGCGGCCGCAGGCCTTTTAGCCACGACCCGTCGCGTATGGTCGGTCTCTCTAGGCGTCAGCCACCGGCAGCTAGCGGACGAATGCCAGCGAGCATGGTGGGCCCCAGCGGTGCAGCGCGGCGCGGTGCCGCCGTGGGTGGTGCCCACCTGGCTGACTAGGCCGTCCCCAGTGAACACATGCAACCCTATGGTGCGCTGCTATGGCTTGTGTGAAGGGAAGCCCAGCCGGGCCGCTGTGCCTGGTGCCCACCTGGCATCCGCTGCTGAGGCTGACGGGCATGTCGGCGAACCGCGCCAGCAGCGCGCGCCGCGCAGAGGAGGAGCTGCTGCTGCCGCCGCTGCTGCGCCGGCGAGACGCCGCCAGCGACCGCTTGGCTCCGCCGCCGCCAGCTGTGCTGACATTGGCGGCGGCGGCGGCGGTGCTGCCGTTGCGTGCCGCCAGTTGCTCTGCGATGCCGGCGTAGTAGCCCCGCAGCCGCCGGAAGAAGGGGCCGCAGAGCGAGTGCCGGGCCGCCGGGCCGTGATCGTGTACAAGCGCCATGCCGTACGGCAGGTTGTCGTAGTGCCGTACAATATGGGACATGTATACGGCGGCCTCGCGGCCCTTGTTGGGCAGCAGCTGCTGCAACCGCACGGCCATGGTGCAGGGGTACGGCTCGAAGGCGGCGAAGGCGGCGCGCGCGGCCGCAACCCGTGGATCTGAATCCTCGAGGCGGTAGTAGATCCAGACCTCGGCGCCGGTAAGGCCGAGGTTCCAGATCCAGGGTATGAGCGACGTGGTCTGGGGCGGCAGAGCGGTGCAGCAGAGAAAGGGTGGCAAGGCAGGCGCGCCAGCACCTCCCTACCGCCTGCCTGGCGCACAGCACACACACATATGCCACAGCGCGCTAGCTAATTGAGTTGTCTGCAGCTACGCACCTCGGGAGCGTAGGTCGCCACAACTACATGGAAGGCGCGAGCGGGAAGGCCGGTCTCGCAGCCCCACAGCGGGGGCGGCCGGTACCCCGTGTCGAGGACACGCTCCGTTGGTTCTGACGCAGCCGCAGCCTCTGCTATCGACCATCCGCCTTGGCGTTGAATCGGCGCTGCGAGCAGCGCTGCAAACAGCAGCGCATGCCCCAACATCGCGCCACAAGGAGCGCGCCTGGCGCCGGTGCTATACGTTGAATTACATACGTGTGTGCAAAGCTATAGGTAAAGGGTTGGCAATGGCCTGACGCGCAAGCTGCGCAAATGGCGGGAAGCTGAATAACTTGCAGTTTGTGCAGCACCTTGCGAGACAATAGTCGCGGAGAATGTCAGAACGAACAATAAGGTACTTCACTTGGTATGGGCGTGCTGCGTCACGGCACACACCCTAGACGCCACCCGGTTTTGTCCCTCCAGCATTTCTCGATGCTGCGCTGCGTGTTCGTCGGCCAAAGATTTCCTGTCGGCATGATGGCCTCGTATGCGCTGCTTGCTGATCCACGGCTGACGTGACCAGGCCACCGCTGCTTCGCTCCGGCGAACAATTTCACTCGTGGTTGTGCGCGCGGGGATGGGCGCGCGCGCCTCCTGCACCGAAGAAGAAGAAGAATTCGTTACACCGCCCCCCGCAGGAGGAGTAGAGCTTCCTGCACCGGCACCAGCGAGCAAACAGCAGGCACGGCGCCGTCACCCCGACTGAACCACACACCAGGCAACGCCCCATACAATTGCTGCCCCTTAGGGTTAGTATATATTTGTCTATCTGTGCTACCAACCCTCTTGCACGACGAGGGACTGGCTGGCGGGACCCTGTTCGCACCCCCTGGTTCGCAAGCACGCACATGGTCGGATGGCTGCACGCACTGCTTAGCTCGCCACATCCTCACACACGTGTCATTGCCACTCACTCCGTATACTCTCACACAAGCACACTTGAGCCCCCTGGGCGAGCCATTGGCAGTACCACGCGCGCCTCACTATGAGCGGGCTGCCCCGCCCCCCGCACTACTGGGGTAAGTACGCAGAAGCCCTGGACAGCTGGACGCACCGTGCCCAATCCCTTGGCAACGCAGACCCAGCGACTCACATGTGCTCACAGATGCAGGAGTGCAGGTCAGCAGCTCAGCACCGGCCGCAGCCGCCCGCTCGCCGGCCCACTTACGCATGTCCGTCGGCATACGGGAGGCCGTTTGTGTCCGGCGGCCCTGCTGTAGTGACTCTGTTTGATACTATATTTGCACGCAGCCACGCCAGCGCTGAGGCCCAGTCCACGGCACCGCAGGGCAGCGCAGCTCCAGCAGCAGGTGCGGCACCTACCGGCAGCGGCATACGCTTCCGGCGGGCCCCAGGGGCAGCGCAGCGGCTCCAGCACACGCAGCCTGCTGCTGCTGCTGCTGCAAATGTTGCTGCCGCTGCCGCTGGCGCGCGCCGCTGCTGCTGCTGCTGCCGCCAGCGGACCTGTTGGCACCGCCGCTGGTGCCACTGCCGCGGGGCCCGCGCATCGCCGTCGATGTGCGAGCATCCGGCTGCCGTCCGTTCCGCGGCAGATTGAGATCCCCTCCGCAGGGAGCTCATCCATCCATCCACTGTGCGCCCACGCCGCAATACGCGGCGCACCCTGGCGCACGCGCCTCCGGCCCCGTCCGTCCCCCACGCCCGCAGCGCTCGGCCCGGCGACGCCCTCCCGCCGCTACCAATGCCACGCACGGCAATAGCTGGGCTCGAACTCCCCCACCCCCTCCCACCCACGGTGGCGGTGGCAGGCGGTCTTAGACCCCGGATGCCCCGTCCCCTTAACCCACCCTAGGGGCCCAATCTTTTCTTTTCTTTTCTTTTCTGGGCTCGAAGGCAGCTGGTGACGGCTGTGGGCCGCGTGCTTGGGGCGCACACCGGGAGCTCCACCAACTGCCGGTGCTGCGGCGGCTGGCGCGTCGCTGCGTCATACGTGCGCGCCCACCTGGCCGCCGGCCTGGCCGCCGCGGCGAGCCCGAGCGGGCAGGTCCGGCGCGGGGAGGTGCACGGAGTCGGCTTTCAACCACCCACCACCACCAACCACCACCAACCACCACCCACCATCAACCACCACCACCAACCATCACCAACCACCGCCAACCACCAGCCACCAGCTGCAAGCTATGACCCACTAGGCGAGGAGTATGCAAGGGCGTGGCAGCCAAGGTATGTGGGGCTCAAGTGGGGTGGGGAGAGGGGGTGGGCACTGGACATTTCGGCTCACCAGCAACCGTGTGTACCCCGCCGCAAGGTTCGGGGTCCATTGTTTGAGTTGCACTTGGCCGGGGTGCAAGTACGTACGGCAGCGTATTAAGACGGCACCGCGATGAATGCGCTGCCGCGCTAGTATGTAGTGGCCTCGGTGCCTTGGCTGGGGGCGCAGGGAGGGGGCGCTCGTGTTCTATGAGGCAGCCCGAAGGCGCCATTCATTCCTACTCCGCAAAAAAACCGAAGGCACGTGGCTGGCTGGCCGGCGAGGCTGGCATCGGGCTGGCCGGGCAGCGGTTTCGGGTGTTGTAGGGGATGGACCGCGGCGACCGCCGCGTCTCCCCTGCCTGCTACCGTGCGACGGGGTGAGATCGAGGGGGGCCGAGAAAGTCCGTAGCCGCACGGCACACCCAGTGACGGACGGTTGCATTCTTGTCCGACCCAGCAGCACTACTCCTCTCGCCTTGGGTGCATACAAGACCCGGGTATGAACAAGGTATGCAGGGCCTTTTAGGGCACGCCGGCGCGTTGGCATCTTCTCAACGCTTGAAGCGACCAGTCATCACCACTCAAACGCCGGCATAATGACACTCCCACAGCTGTAAGCTGTGTCACGGCTACTTTAGCGCAGCGTACTACGTACGTTTTGCTCTCGTTTCCCTCTCTGTCCTGCACCAACAACTGGCGTACCTTGGCGCAGGGCTAGGCGAGCCTACGCAATCCTCGTGTGTAGCCGCCATCGTAGCATTGATCATAGCTTTAATCAGCGAAGCGCCTGGCAAGCTTACATTTCGTGGCGGAAGCCACGATGGCTTCCGCCATCTTATTGCGGTGGCGCTGTGCGCTCGTGATGATAGCATATGTCATTGCTGGCGTGGCTCAGGCTCAGACGACACGTGAGTTCCGACATCCGCGCGCACGGCCATTGCAGCCATCGCAGCTCCACGAACATCAAAGTGTCCCGCTACGCGTCGTGCTGTGTAATCTATTTGACATCGACTCGAAAACCGCGTTTCGTGCGCTGCGGCGTGTCCAGGGTACCTCAATTCGGTGTCGCTACAGAACGCATACCAACAGCAACCGTTCTACGAGGGACGGGTTATCTTTAACGTAACAACGCCGTCTGGAAACTCTGGCGTCTGCAGGTATGCACCAACTGGCACATCGGCGTTTAAATCGCTCCATTCCTGACTCCCCCCTCTCCTACTCACCTGCGCTTGCCCGTCCGGTCTTGCAGCTGGGGATTCGATGGTGAGTGCACAGCCCGTCGCCCACGCCTCGTACGCAGCCGCCGAGCGCTGGGCACCCGGCGGCTGCATATGCACGCAGCCGCAACAGCCCAGCTCGTGCCCACCCGCAGACGTGGCCGCCCGCGTCGTCTGCAAGCAGCTCGGCCTGCCTGCTGACCGTAAGTTTCCTTACATGTTTAATTATACCTGGGTTTCGTGTTTGGTTCCGAGCTCTGTCCCTAGCGCTCTGCACAAGGGCATCCCACCAACCACGGACCCAGCGCGCTGCAACCGAGCACAGCGCTCCTCCCAACCTCTGCACGACCGCATCCCGCCATCCACACTCGACAACACTGCCCACACACGTACGCCCGTGATGACAGGCGCCAAGGCTGTGTTCAAGTCCTGGCAGCAGTACGATGGAGGCCCCTGGGTTAACGCGCTCACGCCGATGTCAGAAGGGGACCTGCAGGCAAGGCGCCGCGCCGTACCGCGCCGTACCGTGTCGTACCGCGCCGTACCAAACACCGCGTTCACACAACTGGCCGCGGCGTGTGGGCGCTGCCGGCGCTGCCGTTTCGTCACGGTTGCGGCCCGTCACGGTCAGAGTCACGGACACGGCCACGTTCACGATCACGGTCCGTGCTGCCCGCTGCGTCAACCCCGGCCGGATCCGGACGCAATGCGCCTCCTTGGGCTCTCAAACCAGTGGATCCAGCTTGGAACGTAAGACAGTGATTGACTTGAAGTGCCACTCTCACCTGCACAACCCCACGCCCTCCCCATGCCCCCGCCACGCGCGCAGGCGGCGCTCGACAGCCTCCCGGCCATCCAGGTCTCCAAGATCGCCTGCAAGGTCGGTGGCCGGGGTTTACAACTGCGGAACCAACGTCCAACATAGCATGAACGCTGCTCACAGCACTGGGAGCGGACGGCAGGGGTCATGGCGGGGGCCGGTTCGCGCGTGCGGGGGCACGGCATGCATGCATGCAGAGGGGGCGTGGCTCCCCAGCTGGCTCTGCCGCGATTTGGCTGGTGGCTATTTGAACAGCCCCCCGCCGCGCCCACCTCCTGATCCCAAGCCGGATGGGGGCAGACTGCTGCAGGCGCTGCGCCCAGCGCCCCACGGCGCCACTTCGCATGACAGCTTCGCGGGCCGCGGCTGGCCGGCCGGCCCTCCAGCTGCCCTGTGCGATGGCGCGACATACTGGTCGTGCTGCCGGCCCTGACCCTGCATCCCTGCTGCCGTGCTGCCTGTTGCCGCAGGGCACCGAGGCGGACCTCAACGACTGCGCGGTGGCGCTGCAGGTCCCCACCGCGGCGGGCTCCTGCGGCCGGCTGCACTCGGCGGGCGTCAGGTGCTATGCGCGTGAGTGGGTTGGGCGGCGCTTTGCGGAGGAGGGCGACAGCGGCAGCGGCGAGCAGCCGGCGGCGCGCACAGCTCATCAACCCACGCGGCGTGCCACCGCCCCGCCTGGCACCCCCTTGCACGTTGCTGTTGACACGCAGCGGGGATGGGCTAAGCTGTGGCCGCTGCCGCTGCCCGCTGTCGCAGCCGACGGCGCGCTGCGCCTCATGAACAGCAGCTCCAGCCCCGCGGGCGCCGCCGCCAACCAAGCAGGGCGGCTGGAGGTGCGTGCGTGCCCCCCATGGCTGCCCATGCGCATGTGGAGTTGGGAGCGGGCGTGTCGGCTGGAGGCGCGCCGCAGACGCGGGTCCTTGTTCGGCAGCTCATGGCGCGCCGCCTCGCTCGCCGTTCATGCCTCTGCTGCCAGCTGCCGCACACACCGGGGCGTGCTGTGCCGCGTGTGGGTTTCTGTTCTACTCGACAAGTGAACACAGCGACTCAATCACATACCGCGCCCGCCCGCCCCCTCGCGCCACAATGACGCGGCCACAACTCCGACAGGTCTGGCGCGGCAGCGGGTGAGGCGCGGAGGGCGGTGGGCGGTGGCGGGGGGGGGCGGCAGAGCGCGGCGCGGCGTGCGATTCACGCGGGCGGGCGGAACGGCCCACGTGCGGGGGCACAGGGCGCGCGTGGAGATCCGTGTCCCGGCCCTGGCTCCGTCCTGGGCGCCTGGACGCGACGGCTGGGGCTGCTGTGGGCGCAGCGGCGTGCGGGCCTCGCGGCTGCCCCTGACTCGCCTTGGCCAATTGGGGGGGGCGCCCGCGGATGCCCACAACGAACCCTCCTAGCTGACTGCGCCCGCGCCTGCGCCCGCGGCCGCAGCTGGGGCCTGGTCGGCTCCACCAACTTTGACGACAACGACGCCAAGGTGCGCCGGCATCCGCAGAGGTGGTAGCGAGCCACACCACGTCCAGCGAGCGCCGAAGCACCGCAGGCGCTGCGCACCGCCCTGACCGGCCCACCGCCCTGACCGGCCCACCGCCCTGACCGGCCCACCGCCCTGACCGGCCCACCGCCCCGCGCGGCGCGGCTGGGCCGCAGCTGCCGCCAAACCCCAGCCTCGCACAGCCAGCGCCTCGCCGCCTCGCGCTGCAAGACACACCACCGGCCATCGACCGCCATGGCGCGCCAGCCTCCCCTTCCGCGCGCCACGCGCCCTCGCACACACACATACACATCTGCGCGCCCCTTCAACCCCCGTTCCCCTTCCCCTTTCCCTCCCCTTCCCCTGCCCGGCCCTCCGCCCTCCGGCTGCAGCTTGTGTGCGAAGCCCTGGGCAAGCCCTCTGCGGGTACGCGCGTCATGCGGTCCACACACTGCAATTCGAGTTCAGGATACATAACTCTGGTTCTATTCAGGTGTAGTCCTTACAAGTGACCGCAAATCTATGGCCACCTGCCCGACGAGGCCTAGGGCCAACCTGCAGGGGCGCCCGTGCGCGGCTGTGCGGTGCCTCCTGGCGCTGTGGCGGTGTGCGTGCGGCTGTCCGAGTTGTGCGCCCGGCGGGCGCTCTCCGCCCAGACGCGGTCCGTCTTGTCTGACCGCCCCAGCGCCACCACGTGCGCCCGTCTGTGGACGTGTCATGACAGCCCCGCATTGCTGCGTGCGCTGGGGCCTCAGTGTGCACCTCGCCCTATCGCGCAGCGATGCCCACATGCATCCCCCGCCCCCCGCACGCCCCTTATTATGTCCCTGCTCCCCGCTCCTCCCCCCTGCTCCTCGCGCAGGCGCGGTCGCCGTGGGCCCCGACGACGCGGCCTGGGCCTTCGGTGCGCCTCCCAACACCTCATCCATCCTGATCGACGACGTCAAGAAGTGCCAGTGAGTGGACGTCGCACGCACTAGCGTGACGGGGAGGTGGGGGGCTGGCGCCCCGCCCTGCTTCTTACTTGCCGGGACAGCCGCGCCCCACATGCCTCTGCTTGTGTGCGGATGCGCGCTCTGCATGCGTGTTGTGTTTTGTTAGCCAGTGTGTGTGTTTGGTGGGGGGGCGGTGCAGCTTGCAGCAGAGGGCCGCGCCATGCGAGTGGAGGCGGCAGGCGAGCGACGACCCACGCCAACCCCCTTGTGTGGACCCTGCCCGCCGCCCGTCGCAGGCGCGCCTGCCTCCAGCAGCCCTGCAACCTGTACGGCGAGTGCAGGCTGGTGGCTGCCGGGCAGCTGCCTGCCGGGACCGGCGCCGTGGGCGTGCGCTGCCAGCCGCAGGTGAGCAGTTATCCGGCCAACCAACCCGGCTAACCAACCCGGCCAACGAACGAACCCGACCAACCACCCCGGCTAACCAACTGGCCCAGGGGCACGAGCGGGCGTAAGCAGGCACATGTGATGCCATGGGGGCTGGGTTTGGTGCTACGAGGCGGCCGTCCAAGTGCGTCAAAACCCCTGCGACCATCCCGCGATCGGCGGGAGTGCGACAGCATTCAGGGCGAGGCACGCGGCGCATCTGGACCATCTGGACCAGAGCCGTCTGGCCGCGACCCTCGGATCCTCGTCGATTGATGGCTTTAATGGAGTCCATCTAGTTTTACGTCGGCGCATTGACAGAATCCATGATAAATCAAAGGACGGCCTGGCCGTGGCCATCGGGCTGCTGCCGCACCTGGCAGCCCGCCTCCGCAACCACACCCGGGCATCACGATGCGGGTCAACGGGCCCCCCGCATGATGGTTTTGGGGCCCCCTATGCTTTGATGTCCACGTACGGCTTGTACGGCCCCACCTTATAACCTGGGCCCCCGATGCAGGACTACACGCCGCGCCTGGCCAACGGCTCGCACCCGTCCGAGGGCCGCCTCGAGGTGTTCGTCAACGGCGCCTGGGCGACCGTGTGCAACGCCAGCACGGATGTGTCGGTGCGTGCCGCACGGTAGATAGCTAGCGGCATCAGTCAAGGATATGCAGGTACCACGATGTTAGTGTACCGCAGCAGCGGTGTGCTCACGTGTACGGCGCACGTACGGAGTACGACTCTGTGCGGTGCGGCATGCATGCGTCATGGCGGAATGCAGCCGCCGTGCGGGCGGGCTCGTGCCTTCAAAGCAGCTCTCTGAGCCGCACCTGTCCCACGGCGAACGTTGCAGCCCTTGCATCGAATTGACCATATTGATAACCAGACGATCTATCTAGATCACACCGGCCGACTGAAGACACGACGGTTGGACTCGACCTTGCCGGCTGACACAAGTACATGTGACATGCGTCTGCCGGCTGTTGTGGTTTGTTATCTTTGCACCACAGCAGATACCAGGCTGGTTCAAAGCAGCTTGCCCGATCTGCCCCTGCCGGCCGACAGGCTGTCACGACGGCCTGCCGGCAGCTGGGCTTCCGGACCACGGCGGACTGGGGCCCCAGCTTCAGCACGTACACGGGTGGGTGGGGTTCACACCATAAACAATTTCATTATCCTGGCATGAAACCCATAACAAGGCATGGTGCGGTGAAAGTGATGTGTTGGTGTTCAGGGTGGTGATTTGTTGGTGGAGGGTGCGGGGATGAGTCGCAGGTAGGCCCAAGCTCATTCCCTGCTGCCCGCACTGCAGGCTCCGCACCCCGCCCATCGACAACCGTGGTGACCAGGTGGGCTGCCAATCCCCTTTGTGATTGCGAACACTGCAAAGATAGTACTTCATTGATATGTGGTTTTCTTGTGATTTGCTTGATGTAAGGGCGTCGCCAACCCTAGTCCAGATAGATGGGCCGTCGCACAGCTCTCTTCCAGCCCCCACCATACCGCGCCCCTGCTGCAGAGCCGTCCCCCCTCGCAACCCTCACGTACCCACCCCCACCCCCACCCCCACACCCGCACCCATGCAGGCTCGGCGCCTGCGGCGATTCGGCCCGAAGCCTGAGCGAATGGTGGGATCGGGGCCGCATCCGCACGCCTCGCCCGCGCGCATGCCCGTCAGCACTGTCGCGCGGCTGCTGCGCGCGTGATGCATGCGTCTGTTGGCGTCATATGAGTAGCGTAGACACGCGTCGCTGGTCGCTAGCTAGCTAGACGCACAGTGCACCTCGTGTCGTCGCGCAAGCAGAGGAAGTGGCGAGAGATGATGAGTGCGGACCGACCGCCAAATGACCCCCCGCCCTGCGTGCCCCGCGCACCCTGCCCGCCCGTCCTTGGGGTGTGGGCCCCGTGCACCCAGCGCAGCCGGCGGAGGTCGCTTGTGGCAAACCGCAGGAAGCTTGCAAGACTATGACTTAGTAGTTACATCGGACCCCTGACAACGTATTTACTTAATCGCAATGCCCTGGCCCTCCACGGCATGCGCCCGCAGCCAGCTCAAGTCGCTCGCTGCCAATTCCAACTGCACGGTCGCCAGCAGCGTCTTCGTGCGCTGCTACCTGTCGCCGCCCGTGTGAGTGACCCCGCCAGCCGCCCGTGTGAGTGACCCCGCCCCCTGTGAGTCTTCGTGCGCTGCTACCTGTCGCCGCCCGTGTGAGTGACCCCGCCAGCCGCCCGTGTGAGTGACCCCGCCCCGTGTGAGTGACCCCGCCCCCTCGCGCCTGGGCGTGCATGCGCGCGTGCTCGTCCCATGCCACCCCGCCTTGCACGCGGCGAGCGAGCGAGGCAACCAGTACGCTGCATATGTGGGCGTGTTGGGATGGGCACATGATATTAATGCTAGCGTCGTCACGCAATGCAACCGAACAACGAACGTCGCCGGGCGGACGGAGCTGCCACTATCCGCCTTTATTATGGCCTCCCTGCTGCTGCCTGGCTGCCTCCCTGGGTCCCCCGCAGCCTGCCCGAGTTCCCGCCCCGGGCCATGTGCGCCGACCCATGGAGCCGCGCCGCCAGCGTGCAGCCCAAGCCGGGGGTGGACGGCCAGGTGCGGACCTAGCTGGCTGATTGGCTGGATGTTGTGTGGTCACAGCGTGCGGGCGGGCTGCGGTATTCCGTGGGGCTGCGCACGAAAAGGAGATAGAAATAGAGGTACAGCGGGCGGGCTTGACCGGCCGTGATCTACCGAGGTGGGGCGGCAAGGGGGCCGGAGCGCAGCTGCTGCGTGCTGCTGCTGGCTAACGCACGGCGCGCGTCCATGCCCATGCCATGCATGGCCCCATGTCGTATCCGGCCCGCAGCCCGGCTCCGGCTCCACGGCCCTGCTGGTGGGCTCCTTCAGCGGCAGCCCCAGCAGCAGGCCCGCAGAGGGCACCCCGGTGCAGGTGGGGACTGACGCATGGCTTGCGCGCGTGTTGGCGGGCTGCAAGGACGCAGCAAGCCGGGGGCTTTCGCTCGCTGGAATTCGGTGCAACAGCAGCAGGCTTGCCTCGCACCCCTGTCAGGATATGATTTATTGTTACGCATATGCCATGCCACGTATCGCTTATTGGTTTCAATTTGCACCTCGCTCGCCACCCCGCCTGCTGCCAGCAGGACGTGCTGCTGCTCGAGTACACCGCCGACGGGCGGCTGCAGGGCTACTCGGCGCTGGGCAGGGCCTGGGCCAGCTCCTTTGCGGCGGTGAGCGCACACCAGCGAGGACCTAGCTCCATACATGGAGCCGGATCGCACCGGCCAGCTAGCCTCCTGCTGCCCCCAAGGGGCTCGCCCCTGGGGCCAACCAAACGACCTGAGATTGTGCGCCCCGATGTGCCCCCCCTTCCACCACCACCCTCTATGCACGGCCAACAGGAGAGCCAAGTGGACCTGGGCAAGGGGCCCAGGCCCGAGGTGCGCGCGTTGGGCTGCGGGCGAGGCGCTGTGTGGGTTCTCCTGTGGACCCATGCGTCCCACATGCATGCGCGTCAGGGATGCTGCTGCGGGTCAACGCACACACCTAGCTAGCCAGCACACCGACACGGGCTGCAGGCTCGGGCCGCTTCGCCCCTGCGCCCAGCCGACCGTGCCCAACCCAACCAACAACTCCCTCGCTGCACGCACCGCATGTTGTCAGGCGCTGCTGCTGGCGGACGTCACGGGCGACGGCAGGGACGACGTCGTAGCGCTGACGGAGCAGGCGGTGTCGGTAAGAGCTCGCAGCAGGGCCAACAGTGCTGACGCACTGTCATAATGGATGGCGTGGGGTGGATGGATGGAGGGGCTATGCTGCAGTCAGAGTGAGCGCTCGGCCGCCGCAGCTGCAAGCAACACGCTGGGCTGGGGTTACTGGGGTGGCGAATGACATGGGCCCAACGTATGCGCCCTGCTTGGCCTGCACGCACGGCTGGCGAGGCTAGCAGCGATCAGTCCTGGATGCAGGCAGGGGAAGGGTCCTCGGCGGGCTGGGGCGCTGCCTGCGCCGTATGCCCAACGAAGATCTCTGCTGCATGTGCCAGGCGCCTCTCCCCCATACATGTGGCGAGCCACGTCGCATGCTGTGCTGCGCCTTTGCTGCCCCGCAAGGTGGGAGCGGCCAAGGGCGGCAACGCGTTTGCGGCGATGGCCGAGTGGTTCCGCGCGGCCGACGGCACACGGCTGGACACCACCAACACCACCAGCAGGGCCTACATGTGCGTGAGGGTTGGCTACCTAATGTAATCATGGTCATATGTGCCGTGCTGTGTTCTGCGTTGCTTGCGTTGCGTCATAATAAAGTCTGTGAGCAGCATGCACGAAGCAGATCTACCTCAGTCAGTCGTACGGCGGCAGCCGCGCAGTGGTGCAGTGCGGAAGCCACCGGCGCCCTCATGGCGGGGGTCATCCGCCCTCGCTCGGATCCATGTCGACAGTGTAAATATAGTTTATCGAGCCCCATAGATCCTCGATGTTTCACAGACATCGATATGATGAGATGCGCGGGCTGGTGGCCATGCATGCATGCCACGCCCTGCTGGTTTGGCTGGCGTGGCGCCCCACACCCTTGCTTGCCTTACCTTGCCCATCACGGCTGTGCGGCGGCGCCCGCCCCCAGGTTCGTCGACATGACGGGCGACGGCGCCGCTGACATGGTGCGAGTCGCGGCGCAGTATAGTAGCGCAACATACACAGCAGCATGTAGCGGGTGACGGACCCTGCACGTAGCACGTAGCACATGACGGCGCCTGTTTGCCGCGCGCGGCCCACGTACAGGTCGTGTTCGACAGGGCCAGGCTGCGGCTGGCTTACTTCCCCTCCAACACGCTTAACGCGTTTGAGGATGGTGCGACATACAGGGCTGGACGCGCACGCCATACCGAATGATACCCTCGGAGGTGCACGCATCCATGCGCGCCCCCACGGCACCCGTGCCCGCGCGCCTACCCTGCATGAGGATTGGGGTGCAGTACTGTTGTGCCAGTCGCACCGCCCGCCTGCCCGCCCTGCCAACCGACAGATATCGACGGCGACGGCATCACTTGGTTTGAGCTCAGCTCCATCTCCGCCAGGTATGTTGGCCAATCCGGCTTATCATATGTAAGTATGTGCTATAAGATAAGTACGTACATTACCAACTATGTATGTTTTTCTTATGCCATGGATGGGCTTCACGAACAAATTGGCAACCTAACCGCAAGGTGGGCGCTTAGGATGATTGGGATAGGCGCTCCCCTGGGCGATCGAGCGGTCTGGCTGCTGGGGTCGCTCTTTGGCCTGCGAGCACGTCATGCCACGCATGCCTATCACGCCTCGTCAAGCCCCAACGTGCCTCGTCAAGTCCCAACATGTCTCGCCATGTGTCGGGATGCCGCTCCCCAGGTGCACTTCACTGGGTGAGGACTGCTTCCTGCTGGCGCGCGACGTCAACGGCGACGGCATCGTGGACGTGGCGCTGGTGGGTGGGGGCTTGTGGTGTGAGACAGGCAAACGCCGACGTGGCAGCACAGCTCGCTGTGTGCTGGGGCCTGGCCAAGCAAGACACGTGCCAGGCCTCCCTCCGGCTCGCCCCCTCAGGTCTACCTGGACCGCCTCACGGCCGAGCGCGAGGTGTACCTCACCTTCGTGGCCACCAGCCCGCCCGCGCCGCTGTCCTGGCACCTGGCCTCGCCCGCCTTCTTCCCCCACGGCGCCTGCACCTCGCCCTGGGACGTCGTCATGGGCCAGGTGGGTGGGTGTGCATGGGAGCTAGCAGGACCGCCACACGTGCTCCGCACATGATTCGCATGTCATGCGACCCCCCCACCAACGCTACAAATAATGCCCACGGGTGGCTGGCTCTCTATCCCCGACCCCAGTTTGTGGGCGCGCAAGGGGCGGTCGACGACACCACCGCCGGCAGCAGTGCGCCGCAGGTCGCGTGCCTGTCCTCCTACGACGCACGCATCTACGTGGCAGGTGGGTGCGGCGCGTGCGCGCTGACTTGCGCAGCCACCCTAGCTACCGGCGAGCTGCCACCGGCACACAGCGATACGGATGCGTGAGGAACGTACCTCCGACCGGCCGGATGTATCCGAACGTTCCGCTGCCGCTTCCCCGCCGCTGCTTGGTGCACATGCTCCTGCCACAGGCTTGGGCTCGTGGGGTGTTCTGCCCGGCAAGCCCACGCGTGTGTACGTCCGGGACGTCGACCAGGTGGGCAGAGCCTACATCTAGCTTAACATGAACCATAACCATCATTTCTTCTGTTGCGTCTGTATCAATCCATTGATGATACATACCGTATGTACGGCCGGGAGCACCCGCCCGCATGTAGATCGATCCGGCAGGTCTTGAGTGCTGCGCATGACCAACACTCGCTGTCCCTGCGTTGCTTTCCGCTCCCCTCCTCACGGCAGGACGGCCGCGACGACCTGCTGGTCTTCACCGACGCCGGCTCCTACTACATGCTCAGCACGGGCAGCTTCTTCGAGGACCCCATCTCGACCGCGCTCTTTGCCAAGCCCGAGACCGTGTCCATGCCGCTGCGCAGTGACGCCGCGATGCTGGGCGAGACGGACGCAAGTGAGCGCCCGGGGAGGGTGCAGCGATAAGGACGGACAGCGCGCTCAGCACCGACACACACGCGGCGGGGCCAAGGGCGGGGCTGGGGTCTTGCTGCCATCAAGTGCGAAGATTGTTGCGCAGGTGCTGGATGGATGAGCGGCTGAGCGTGTGTGCGCCCCTGGATCGATGCCCCATGCCACACATCAACAGCTGCCGCGAGCGCCGTGGCCTCGGCCCAGGTCATCCAGGGCGTGCCCTCGGGGCTGCACTGCGGCGCGCCCAAGCGCATCGTCGTCTACTACTCCAACCGCAGGGCGGATGCCTCGGGCCTGTGCGAGGTAACCAGGATACGACCGGGGCGAGCCGCATATGCCGTGCGTGGTTGCGGCATTCCCAATCCCCATGCTCATCGCCATCATACGGGGCACCAGCGCACGCCGTGCCCCCTCGTCCCCCCAAAACTATATCCCGGGCTCTGCCGCCGTCCGCCCCCGCCCCCC
>BDDC01000586.1:19923-52790 GCA_001662425.1 Chlamydomonas sphaeroides
GCATGCAGGCCCAGCACCCCTTCACTTGGCTTTCACGACAGCCCGAGACCCATGTCGTTGCATGAACAGAAGCACCTTGGGTGTCGAACCCTGTGCAGGCCCCGGTAGCCCCGGCCCTTGCATGGGCGTGGAGGGCCTGCTAGACCAGGCCGAGCTGCGGCAGCTGGTGCCGCCGGGCGCCGGCAGGCTGGACGTCGAGGCGTTCACCAACTTTGCACCCTATGCTGGCAACCAGTGGGCCCACTTTGACGACCCCATGACTTGCATGAGCAAGGTGCGGCGGGCAGCTGGCAGCCCTCGTATCCATTGTTTATTCTGTTGATACATGCATCGACAGTTCTCCTCGATAAATGCGATCGATTGAACCGACGAGGTTTCCCCGGCTGGCAGCAGTAGGGAGCTTTGCTCATCTCATCATGGGCGCCGCGGTCAGGGCTCCACACAGCTATCGTTTTTACTAGGCCGCCAGAGGTTGGGCCTCGTAACATCATGACTGCACAAATCTTAGGGCCTGTAATGGGGAGCAAGCTTTCTTGAAGTGAAGTGGAGGGGAGGGCCACGCGCTCCCCTTGGTAGATAGGGCGTCCGAGGTCTGTGTTCGTGCTTTCCCTCGCACACCCTCGATCGCGCAGGTCTGCTTCTCGCGCGATCACTGCTTCGGCGGCGTGGGGCTGTGGGACATCGACAGCGACAGCTACGGAGAGCTCATGGCGGCGCTGGCCGAGGGCGTGAGCGGGGACCCGGCCGTGTGCGTCGCTCACGAGACGCCCGAGTGCACCAACACCGTGTCATCGTACGGCACCACGGAGCTGGGCTCGCCCGAGCTGGTGAGGTGCCGCGCGCCAGCACGTACGCTTATGGACTATACGAACCATCCATGCGCCGATTGTTATGTTATGTTATAATCCTGTGTCTACATCCATGTGCTCAAGCTGCACTTCACTCCACCTGCGCGCGCCTCCACCAGGTTGTCACGACGGACAGCAACATTGGAACGGAGCTGCTGCTGTTCCAGGTGCGGCGTTGCGCTATCTGGCATGTGAGCCTGCGCCACTTCGCGCCCCAAGCTGTCTGCGTACGGGACCACTCCGCCTGGCCTGCATTTGCTCGCTGCGTTCCAGGTCCGCAAGTCGTGGGCTGACGCTCGTGCGCACTGCGCGGCCATGAGCGGCGACCTGGCCGCCATCACCACCCTGGGCGAGGCCTCTGCGCTCTACAGCCTGCTGACGAACTGGGCCGCCAGCGGCACGCTGGGCGAGTCCGACATCTACAGTGGCCGCGACGTCATGGTCTGGCTGGGCGGCAGCGACGCGGGTGAGCTTGGCGCTCTCTTTCCGTGGGGTTTGCCAGGCTTGCAGACGCGCTTGGGCAGGTGGCTGGCTGACCAGTCTGCAAATCACAGAGCTAGCGCGCGGTGCGGCATGTAGCGTCAGCTGCGCGATGCCGAGCTGTTCCGATTCTTCTCCCGCAGCGCAAGAGGGCCGCTTCCGCTGGGCCAACACCAGCACGGACCTCACCTTCTCAGCGTGGGCCACCGGCCAGCCAGACGGCCGGTGAGCAGGACCACGCACATGGTTTGCAGCACCTCTAGCGCAGTCTGGCTAGCTTAGAGCTTGCGCACATTGGTGACACACCTCCATTACCTAGCCAAGGGCACGTGAGTATGCGCCTTTGTTCTCCATCCTGCGTGACACATACAACGCATCGGGACCGCATGTCACCTGCGCGAACGCCTCTCCGGTTGCCTCTCCCCCGCAGCTACGGCGGCGAGGACTGCCTGGCCGCGGCCATCCGACTGGCGGGCAGCACCGGCGGCGGCCTGCGCCAGGTGGTGGGCAGCGCCGCAGAGTGGTACGACCTGGCATGTGAGTCGCTCGTCTCGCTTGGGACAAGCACCACCGGGGTCCGGGGCGTGCATGCGGATCGATCTTGTCCGTCTCGCGGGCTTCTCGGCGGTGGTCCGACCGCCTTCGGCCCCTGGGGTGGGCGGCAATGCGGTGCCGCGCGGCCGGGCGGGCGGGCAGGTCCGTTTGCAGGTGCCAGGCAGCCCATGCAGGCTGATGCGGCCGCTCGCTTCCCCACGCACGCACACCAGCGGATGCACACGTCATCAGCTATCCCCCGCCGGGCCCTTGCCGGTTGGCCGCAGGCACTGCGACGCTGCCGTTCATCTGCCAGCGTGAGCCGGGGCGCATGGGGGCAGGAGGCGGGGAGGGCCGAGGGGGGCGAGCGCCTGATTAGACGAAACACAACAGACTTCGATTTGGGGTATCACAGATGTGTGCACGTTCTCCGAGGACAGTAGCAACCCAGTGATGCCATAGCTCAGCCGTGGGGCTCTCCCGCGCGGCCGCCGTTGCGACTCAGCTCGACAGCGCGCCCGGTCTCACCGCTGATCGGGTGGACCCCCCCCCGACCCGCGCACCACGTTAAACGCAAACCGTCCCTCGGACGTGCTGGACGCCGCAGGCTCGCGCACGCTCGCCGGCCTGCCGCGCGAGGGCCTGCAGTGGGTGCCCTGGCTCACCGCCACCTACCTGGTGCTGCCCGCCGAGGAGGCCGAGGGCCAGCCCGGCCGCATGCTGACCATGGCGGACGCCAACAAGCTGTGCAGGACGTTCCAGGTGGGCGCGAGCGTGCCGGAGTGCCTGCGGTGTCGGGATGGATGAGGCGGTTGGATGGGTGATCCCGGGTGTGCTTGATTGCGGTCCTGCGTGTTTGTGCGGGAGTGCGTGTGGTGCGTGCGAGCACTCGTGGCTGAGGAGCGCTTGCTGCTGCTGCACCCCACTACTCCCGCACTGCCGCAGGCCGAGCTGCCCTCGCTCACCGACCCGTGGGTCTTTGCCGGGCTCCAGGAGACGTACCCCGCCAGCCTGCCGCCGTACATGTGGCTGGGGCTGCGCTCGTACGGCGATGGCGAGGTGCGGCTGTACGGCGGGGTGTGCTGGTGCCGCGGCTGTGGTGTGATGACGTAAGGGGACTACTCTACCCGTGATGCGAGCCGCCCCGTGTGCCCCATGCCGTACCTAACCTCACACCCGGTCGCAGCTCTTCTGGAGCGACGGCTCGTACTCCACCGACGGGCTGCTGAATGCGTGGGAGCCGGGCGAGTTCGGCGACGCGGCCTGCGCCATCATCGTGGGACCTCGGGGTGCCAACGTCACGCTGCGGGTGAGCGACATGCATGGGTATTGCAGGATTGCGGTGGTTCGATACCATTTACGTTTCCTACGTTCATACGAATGTATCATAGAAAAATCCATAAGATGATGTTTAATATAACATAATAATTAAGCAGTCTATGGATAGATTGGCAACCATGTGCATGTATGGGGCCCATGCGGCCGGTAGCAGGGGCGGCGGGTGGGGGCCTGATGTGCTGGGTCAGGTCTTCTAGCAAGGAGAGGCAGACTCGAGGTCAGGGCCGCGCTGCCTTGTCTGCTGGTCTGCTGGGATGGTGTGCGGCGGCAGGTCGGGCCAGGTTGCCAGGGTAGGCAGGCTGGCGGGGGTAGGAGGCACCTACCCCCGCTCGCTCTCCCAAGTCACAACCCCGCCGCCGCAGATCGACCAGGTGTACAGCTACTGGAACGCCACAGCCTACGACGGCGCCATCCGCCTCTCCGCGCCGCCGCCGCCGCGCCCCAGCCCGCCCCCCATGCCGCCGGCGCCACCCCCGGCCGCGGGCGGCAATTATTCAGCGGTGCCGCCAACCGAGATGCCAGCGGGGCAGGAGGGCGTGGTCGTGGAGCTGCGACCGGGCATCTACAGGTATCTACCTATCCATGTCCATCTCTAGACGACGCGGGGGGAACGCCCTCCGCCGCCTGCCGCTTATGCGTTGACGAACCTCTAGCGCCTCCCTGAGCACCTGGTTGCGCCCAACTTCATTCCCGCCCACACACAGCCTGTCCTGCCACGAGCGGATGCCCACCGTGTGCCAGCGCGACATGCCCGACGTGTCGCTCTCGCCCCGCTTCCACTGCCTCGAGGTGGGTGAGGGTGATGCAGCTCAACCCTCCCAGGCGCGCGCGCCCGTTGTAGTAGTTGGGCGATGTCCGCCCTGACACGTGCCCCGCCTTTGAAGGCCATCGATTGCTAGCAATAGCTAGCTAGCTAGCGTCCTGCGCATGCACATGCGGCAGCTGCCATTGAACAGCCTGGGAAATTGGCCATCCTAACCATGTTACTCGAAGACGCCGCGCCCGCCAGCATCGATCCCCCAAACCAGACCTGGTGTGTTGTGACTCTCACGCTGACGCCCGGCCTGCCTCCCTTTCCGTGGCCCCAACCGTCCCGCCCACCCAGCGCCCCAACGGCTCACCCCTGGTGGTGCCCGGAGAGCGGCTGTCGCAGTGGCCGTCGCTGGCGGCGGGAGAGCAGGAGTGCGCCGTATTGTGCATGCTGTCAGACAGGTAGGGAAAGCATGATCACAGTAAAACAAATCATGTATCAATTGTAGTATAGCGATATGCCAGCGTATTACCGGTTCTAAGAAACTGGGTTACCTTAACGTAGTGAGAAGTGCCGTGCGTGGGGCCGCGAGGCGGGAAGGCGCTCGGCTGTCATCGTCGCGCGCCAGCCCGCAGGACGTCGACCGCATGTCACTCCTTATCACGCCGCCTTCGTGTCGCAGCAGCGCTGATTGCGCGCTGAATGTTTTGCCTTCGATCGCCTGCCGCAGGTGTGTCTACTACACCTACCACCCCAACTGGCTTCCGACAGACTACCCCGGCCGCCCAGCACCCAACCCGGATGACCCGCCCGGATACGCGGCCGGCTCAAACAGCTGCTATCTCATGGGCCGGCCCTGGCCACCCAGCAACGGCGCGTACCCCAAGCCGCTCTCCGCCATGACCGCCGCCGACCGGGTCTGCTTCCGGTCCGGCGCCGTCTTCACCGGCAATGGGGTGCCCGTGTCTGCGGAGCGCGTCGGACCGGCCACCGCCGCCTCTCCGCTCTTCGGCTACCCTTCACCGGCGCTGGAGGGCAACGCATCGCCCGTACCGTTCTCGCTGCTGTGCTCCGAGGAGGCCGGAGCTCCGGTGCTCGAGGCCGCCACGTTGCTGCTTGGGTTCCAGGCCAAGGCCATCCATGACGTTGGAGTGTCGTGTGTGGGGCCGGGGGCCCGGCGCTCCGCGGAGCAGCGCGCGCTGCAGTGGCGCTTCACCACCTCTGCGCAGCAGCAGGGCAGCTGCGCGGCGAGGGGCGGCGTCAGCGGCATCCGAGGGGGCGCCGACACCGCCGGCCTCTGCTGGGTGAGGGCCGGGGCATGCATGTGGTGTAGCGTAGATCGGGCCCCTCCGCCGAGCAAGCCGCGCACGCCACGCGTTGCTTGCTGCAGCAGCCACCGCCGTACCGCTCCCCCCCACTGCGGATTACATAGTCAGCCCCGTGGCTATCATGGGGTTCGTCTAGCTAGGGGTGCCCACTCATTTCAACACCTTCTGCAACACTACGAACGAAATATGTACGTTACATGTGTGATAGTCGTTCTGCAAACGCTCTCATTGTCAAACTTCCTTCCTTCCCATGCTTGACCGCGCCGCTCTGCCCCGGCGGCGCAGCTGACGCTCCTGTGTGGCGACGGAGCAGTGGTGCCGCTGCTGGCACAGCAGGCGGCCCTGAACCCGGTCCGCAACTGCTCGTCCGGGTCGGCCTTTGAGTATGTCTGCCCCGCCAGCATGCTGGCGCACGGGCTGCAGGGCACCGCCCGCCGCCCGGACGGCACGTACCCTGGCACCACCTACATCGCCACGCTGCGTCTGCTGTGCCGACAGTACGACCCATCGCTGCTTCTGGAGCCGTCTGCTGCGCCCGAGGCTGCTGCGGCCGATGGCAGTAGCGGCAGCAGCGGCAGTCGGCGCCGAGGCCTGCTGTCGGTGCCTACAGCTGCGGGGGCTGACGAGGGCTTTGACGACGGTGGTGGCGAGGCGGCTGGCACGGGCGGCGTGGCGGAGCGTGGGGCGCGCAGGGCGGCTCAGGCAGTGGCCTGTGACGAATACGACTGGGACGACATCTTCTGCCCTCCGCCACCGCCTCAGCCTCCACGGCCTCCCAACCCGCCACCCAGACCGCCGTCCCCGCCCAGCCCACCACCCCGACCGCCCAGCCCAAAGCCCCCGTCTCCAAGACCTCCGCTCGCGTGTGATGACTATGACTGGGACGATTTCTTCTGCCCTCCTCCGCCACGGCCACCATCCCCACCCCCCGCAACCCCCGCACCACCTCTGCCGTCGAGTCCTCCTTCCCGGCCACCGCCTCCGCCACCCAAACCCCCGCTACCCCCCACTCCTCCCGGGTACGACCATCTGCCCTTGCCACTTGTATGTATCGATTGCATTACCCGGTAATTAATATCAAGATATGACGGCTATTTATGACAATTCCCGTTCAGAATGTACTGCATGTGATGCTGATGAGCACGACGGGCACGTTTACTATCTACCTACATATCAGCGATTATTCAGCTTTACAAAACCTGGACGCGTACTTCCCGCAGGCCCCCAAACCCGCCCAAGCCGCCATCACCGCCCAAGCCGCCCAAGCCGCCGCCGCCTTCTCCCCGTCCGTCTCCGCCCCAGCCCTCTCCCGCGCCATCACCGCCTGGGGCCTCTCCTCCGCCCAGCCCTCGCCCGCCCCGGCCGCCAGCGTAGGTTTGCAAACGCCATCGAGGGCTCGCTCGGCACACCACTCACAGGATGCACACCAACAACTCTCATGTGCTGCATTTCCTCTCCACACCGCAGGCCAAGGCCTCCGAGCCCACCCTCTCCCGCGCCCAAGCCGCCACTCCCTTCGCCGCCGCCTTCGCCGCCCGCCAAGCCCCCTCCGCCGTCGCCTCCGTACCCACGGCCGCCGCCGTCCCCAAGGCCATCTCCTCCACCCAGGTAACATGCATGAGCTTCACCTGTGCCTCCGTCTCGGTCGCCACTTCCAAACACGCTGCTTGCTGCTGATTGCACGCAACACATGCGCCCTCCACAAGCAAACTAAGCTGCGACCCGCTCCCCTGCCCCTGCTGAGCCCACAGGCCGCCGACTCCCCCCGCTCCACCGGTACCGCCCGTGAACCAGCCCCTCCGGCCGCCCTCACCGCCGCCGTCGCCTCCGCCGCCCTCACCGCCGGGACCGCACATCTCTGGTAGGAGCGGCGTGCTTGGCAGTGTAGGCTCGACGAAAAAATCTCACGCATTCATACACCAAGCATGCCGAATTACATGCCCCCGTGCGTCTGGCTGAGACCTGCGTCCGTCGCGGTCCCAGCCATGAATGTGCCCTTTTCTGCCTGCTGCCGCCCGCCTGCTGCCAACTCCGTCGTCCCAACCTCGTGGGCATCCAGCCTTTCATACCTGGTCGCTCGTGTTTCCCGGCCCCAACCACGCCCCCAGGCTCGCCCGCGTGCAGTCGGGGCTGCTCGCCTATCTTCGGCGACGCCACGGCCTCGTCACCCTTTGCCGACTCGCAGCAGCCCGCCGCGGCGCTCTGCCCGCCCGGGTACCTGGTGGCCTCGCTGCGAGCGAGCGCACTCGGCAACACCTCCCTGGTGTCATACATTGGCCTCGAGGCCGAGTGCCTACCCATTCAAAACTCGGTACGTGCCCGCCCATATCGCTATTAATCCAAGATCAAGTTCGTTACAATATTCTTAGGGAACAAAAGCTGGGCGTGTGTGCCGATTCGAACTCGGTGCGCACCCATGTGACCTGGCTGTCGTGGGTTGCCAAGGGGATGGCGGCTTGCGCGTGTCTTGATGAGTTTGTCTTGCCCATAGCAAGTGTGCCAGAGGACCGTCGACAGCCGGCATATGACTTGCGTGTTTTAGAGCTTGGCTGTGTGCCAGCAATGCGTGGTGGTCCTTTGATTGTCCGCAGGACCCAAGCATGCGGCCTGTGCGAGCAGGCAGTCCGGTGCTGCCACCCATCAACGTGGCCAACAGCACTGTAGCGGTGAGACGATCGACATGGCGACCTACCTGAGTTGGAGATGTAGATCTTACTGCTGCAAGTGAAAGGCCATGTGGAGCAACAAATATGTATGATAAGGGTGGCTAGCGGCTGTCAACAACACGTTAAGGCACCTGGCCAGCAGGTCTGAACGATGTAAATTATGAGTGCGCCGCCGCCGCTTGCAGCAACTCACCACCGCGGCCAACACAAGCATAACTGCATGCCCGGAAGGCATCGCCGAGGTGCAAGGTGCGTCGTTAACTGCTATGGGTAGGCGCAGTCGCTTATCGATGCAATTGATTTCAGAGCCGAGGCCCAATATCACCCAGCAGTCTGCCTGCTCACGATAACGTCATCGTCGGCATGCGTCGCCTCGCCTCCCGCAGGCTTGTTTACGCACTGGACCTGGTCGAGGCCGGGCTTCATCTCAAACATGCGCTTCAGGTGCGTGCGTTAAAGCTATCCAGCTATCTAGCGGCTCCTAGCTCAGAATGGACAAGAGGCTGGGCCGGCTGCGCTGCGCTGGTCTGCAACTGCGTGCGTGCATCATTGTGCTCAGTGTCAAGGCCGCCTGCAGGCCATCCACAACTACCGCTGCTCGTGTGCCCGCCCGCCTACAGATGCCGCGGCCAGCCCGCCGCGCCCGCGATGGCTCCCCTCAACTTAACGTTCCGCGCCTGGAGCTACACCTGCCCCAACGACACCGCCGTCGTGCAAGTGAGCGCCTCCCGTCCCTCTATCTGTTGGCGCTTCACATTCTGCCAGCACTATAGCTGTGCATGCATGCTAGAAACGTTACATAGATGTTCGCCCTACCTCCTTCAATCACGGCGGGTCAAGCCCGCTGTACCTTTACTTCTATAGCTTACATAGATTGATGCAAGTTTTGTGCGCATGCAAGACAATCAGCACAGCGGTGTAAGATTGAACACCGGGCCTCACCCCTGGTCGCCCATGCGTCCACCACCATTACTCACCGGCATGTGTACGGTGCACGCAGGTGCTATGGACCCAGCAGTCATTGTTCACGCCTGCGGCGCCGCCTGTGCTCACGCCCGTGGCGCTGCCGTACATGACTAGCATTGCCGTACAGTGCGGTATGGTGGTGTCGCACCCCGCACCGCTGCAGCTGTCGGGTGAGCAAGGGCCAGCGCTTGGGTTGCCAAGCTCCTTGCAACAGGAAACTTGCATCAATGTGCGATGGCAAGTACTTCACGTCTATAGGTTCTATATTTGTTGGGCCGCCAGCGCTTGCAGCACATGCTATGCGGCATGGCAAGGAATCGACATCATCAGTCCTTGGTGGTTGGGCTAAAGTAATATATTATATTATGGTTGAATTGATCTGATGTTTTTATTAATATCTTGCTCAACGTGATATATGAATGATGTAACTAAATAGCATATATGATGTTTCTATGTCTGCCCTTCAAAAATAAAATGCCGTACTGGTACACACGCAGACGTTGGCAGCATGGCCGAGACCAGCGACAACGTGGCGACCCTGGACCCGCTGCTGTGCCCGGATGGTCAGGTAGGGCTGCAAGGGCTTTGGAAGGAGCTGGCGTATGTTGCATGCCGGTTCTGCAGGGTTGCCAAGCTTGCTAATGGTAATAGATAATGTTTGAACATGCAGTATGGGTCCACATCAGCTGCATGCAACGCTCGTTCTCTTGTCTCGTCCTCACACCCCTTCCTTTGTTTCCGTGACGCAGTATGTGACGTCCCTGTTCGGAAGGTGCGCTACATGGGCTGCGTTGCGTGCGACCAGAGCCATCTGCTTTCGCTGATGTGCGCTTGCTTGATTGCATGGCTGCACCGTGTCTTGTGCGACAGAGTCACGCGACAGTTGAAGAAGGTGCACTAAAAGCATGTGCTGCATGCTTCTGCTGTGACATGCGTGCAGGCTGGATAGCTACTCCTCCTACGCCCCAGGCCTCGCATTCGTCCAAAAACTTGGCGTTGTCTGCTCCGGCTCAGCTGTGATCACGCGTGGTGCGTACATGACGATGCATGCAGACATGCACACCATTGCTTCATCATCATGACATAATATACATGAAGCCTGCTGTGTGTAGTTACAACAGCCTTTCACGAAAACCGCGACTGACAGTTATGCATGTCCTGTGCATTGCATACATTGCATTTACGAGCGCATGCATGTCGTGTCATCCCGCCCGCCGCCGCCCGGCCCTGCACAGAGGTTGACGTCGGGGCCACTGCCTCGTCCACCTCGGTGGCCTTCAGCACTGCCGACTGCCCCGCCGGCATAGGCGCAGTGGCCGTGGCCACCAGCGCCCACCCGCTCAATGCCGGCGTCCCGCCAATCCTGGTGCGTAGCAGAGGGCCGCGATCCATCCTGCACGCCCGCAGATGAGCGCAATCGCTACGATGCAGCTACGTGCAGCCTTGCACGTGCGTGCGTGGGTTGTGCGTGTGACAGCGAGCCCGTCCGCCCCATCCACCACACCTTGCACACGTCAACGCCCAGCACTCGTCTTTTATATATATGTTATATATATGTGTGTTGTTTACTCGCTCGCTCGTCTGCCTCACAGGCCTCGGTGGACGCCCACTGCGTGGACACGCAGCACCACACGCGGCACTTTGCGGTGCTGCAGCAGCAGGTGGGCTCGGCCCGCCGCCTGGTGCGGCGCGGCGCGGCCCGCACCCACGCACACGCCCACTCTGTAGGCTCGGCCTGGTGCAGCGCTGCACGGCGCGGCATGGCTTGGCTTGGCGTGGCAACCACACGCACGCGTTCGTCCCCAACGATGGGGCCCCCTTGCATAAATACATACGTACATTCTGGCTCAACAGTGCGTGCATGCCCCGTCTGCCTTGCCTTGCCTTGCCGTGATACTGCAGGCCTCCTTGCTCACCCCCTGCCCGGCCGACACGCTGCTCGCGGGCATCCAGCTGCAGCGCTCCGCTTGGGTGGTGTCCGCCGCCCTCACCTTCACGTACCTGCACGCCCCCAAGCTCACCTGCGTGGACGCACCGGCCGTGACGCCCGCGCAGCAGCCCTTGTCCGGTGAGCGTTGCCCTGATTTCGCACACAGGCAGGCATGCCAGGGGCTGAAGGGTGCAATAATCGGCGTCGTTGGTGGGAGTCACCCATTGATGCACGGCGGCACGGCATTCATCCATACCCGCCCCCGTCCCATGTGCAGCGCAACTGCCCTACCTGCGGCCCCTGACCGCACCGGGGGCTTCATCGTCCGGCGCGTTCTTGCACGAGTGCCCCGAGGGCAGCAAGGTGGGTGTCTGATGGCATTGGGTATGCAGCAAGGAATGAACGAGTCCGCAGACATGCATCATGAGATGCACGCAAACGTCTATCTACGTACCTTTCATGTACGCATATGCGCTGATGGCAGAGCACTCAGCATGTTTCGTGCATCTGAATCTGCCACATGCATGCATGCATGGCCTCTGGTCACCGTACTCTGGTTGCCGCCGCCGCTCTTGCTGCGCGGCCCGGCCCCATCCCTCACACAGGTTGTGGCCGCCTCCGCCCTCGTCGACCCGTCCCTCACCGTGTACGACATGCGCATAGAGTGCGACAACGCAGCCCTGTCGACGGGCCTGCAGGAACCCATCGTCGCAACGCGCCAGGCGGACACCAGCGACGCGCAGCAGTTGCTGCTGCCCGCATCTGCAGACGACGATTCGCTCGCCAAAGGCGTCAACGCGTCTTCGGCCTCGCAGCTGCGCTTCGTCAGCCCCAGCCTGGCGCTCAAGGCGCCGTCATCGTCGTACAGCATGGCCCGGGAGTGCCCGCTGGGGGTGGCGGGGATGCTGGCGAGCGGCGGCGACTCGCGCGCAGCCCTGCTGGCGGGCGCTGTGGTGGCAGCCGCCTCCATAGAGCTCGCCTCGCTGCCCGCTGGAAGCAAGGTGCGTCATCACAAGTGATCAGTAGCAGGAGCAATTGATGAGTTGGATGGGAGGATTGGAACCCAAAGTACAATGAGTTACGACGGTCAGCTTGGTTTGCTGCGGGTTGCGTGGCCAGGGCGATCAGGTGGGCCGAGGCCCATTGCGCGCTCTGTCCCCTGAGATTAAGGGAGCGCGTTGAGTAAACGAAGCAAGGCAGCAAGGGGACGACCCTGGCTTGACCGGGCTGGGCCTGAACGCGCATTGGCACGTCCCCCGCCGCACCCCTCCCCGCCCAGGCGGCCCTATTTGACATCCATTTGGACTGGGCCGAAGCAAGCCGCTTCTGCGAGGCCCAGGGCGGCGCCCTGATCTCCTTCACAGACGCCGTGGAGGTCCGTAGGCAGCAGTGTCGCACAGCAGGAGGGCATTGACGCATGTGTGCCTTGCCCCGTGCGTGCCTGTCTTCCGGATTAGGATACCGCAAAGCAATTCGGGCTATCCCCACACAATACACCCGCAGGCTCGCTCGGTAGCCACCATGATGCAGGAATGGGCGGCCAGCAGCGTCGCGGACGAGCTGCTGGGCGTGTGGATCGGCGTGCAGCGCACAGGTCGGTGACGGGCGTGTGTGCTCCATCACACGTGTGTGCTGCAGGGGCGTGCAAGCGAGCCACCGCCTAGGAGTAGGGTGCATGCGAGCTGCATCCTGCATCCTGCACGCGCATGCGCCCCGCCTGCCTCTACGTACTGCTGCGCGCACCACACCGACAACTTGCGCGTGCCATTTCGCCATCCACCGCCTTTGCGACACCCTTATGCTTGCTTTCCCAACCCGTACGTGCATGTGCCTTGCCCTCGGCCCCGCCCTGCGTCCGTTCCGGCCTCCAGGAACCGACATCTACACTGGCTGGCGTTACACGGACGGCACGCCCTTTGGTGCAGGCACGGCCGGATACATCCCACCATGTACGTACGTGCGCTGCAGCGTGCTGCTGTGGTGTGAAACGCGCAATCACGTATGTGTGCCGTGCTGTCGGTGTGCTCTGACACTGCGCGGTGCCCACCAATACAAAGCATAGTCGTATGCCTTGCTTACTTGCTTCTACGTTGTGCCATATCCCTTCTATGCAGGGGCCGCGGGCGAGCCCAACAGGCTGGGCGGTGTCGAGGTGAGCACCCACGTGATCGCGCCTGCCCACGTCATGCCTGTTGCATGTCCAGCTCGTTGCTGCTGCTGTCCGCATCCCGCAAATGGGCAGTGAGTGCCGCCCTGTGCTCGGCCGCCATGCATAGAGTAATAATGCACGGACACGCCTTCGTTTCCCCCGCACGCAGGACTGCGTCGAGCTGGCGCTCAACGTGTCCAGTAGCTCCAGCGCCGCTGATGTGGTGTGGCTGGACCGGGCCTGCACCGGGCTCGCGCGGCGGCCCCTGGTGCGTCAGAGGGCCACGCGGGGCTCGCTGTGTACTTGCTGGCCTTAATACTAAAGACCCAGCGGGGACGTCATTGCCGCTGGCCTGTGATGCAAAGTGTGCTGTCTGTTACCACCTGTCGTTTCCCCTGCTTTTACTTCGTGCGTTCTTCATCTGCGGCCTCATTTATTTCCACCGACCCACCCCAACAGTGCAAGATTGGTACGCGTCTCATGCTGCTGCATTGCGACGGCATCCAATGTCAGATCCCCACCATGTCGATTAGCAAGCTGAGTGCTCGTCCTCTGCCACGCACCCTGTGCAGTGCCACCGACCTCGCGCGACGGCGTCAGCGCCAGCGATGCAGCAGTCCCCGCTGTGCAGCTAACCGCCAGCAACGGCGACGTGCTCAGCATGTACAATGTCAAGGTGGGCACGCCACTTCTCACATGCATCTCTCTAGCCCAAGCATGAGCATTCACGCCGCTACGTGAGATCGCCGCTTGACTGAGCACCACGGATCCGTGATGACCCGTCGCCCATTGCCTGCAGCTTTCGTGGGACTCGGCTCAGGTACGCGGGTTTCCAAACTCATATTCTGATGGCCTCACGGTATCTTGCATTATGGCCGTTATCCTTTGTCATACATGTGTGCGGCACCTGCGGCACCAACTCTATCTGTGCGCGTGCCTTGAGCTGCGTGCAGGTCTTCTGCCAGCGCCGTGGGGGCTCTCTGGCCAGCTTCACGGACTATGATGACATCAGGTACGCCGTGCAGCAGATCCCGTCGCTGGAGCGGTGCCGGGGTGGGCCGACGGCCCTAAGTGCTGGTTGCAGCACTGTGCCGACCTGCTGGCCACGCATGCATGCATCCATCCACATACAGGCGTTTCACACTGGGTGCTTCCCAGTACACAGCGCTGCACACGCCCGCGGGCAGCGCCTGGCCGACGCTATGGACCGGCATCTACAACAGGTCAGCGCGCAATGATGTGGGGTGACCGCCGTGCGCAGCAGCAACCGCGCCAGCAGTCAGAGATGCTGGGTGCCACGTTCGGGACAGTCTTATGTGTAACCACGCCTACTGCATTTCCGGTCTCACACAGCTAGCCCCCGAGTGAAGCAGTTGTACCTAAATGGGAGGGACGTTAAGTCACGTCTGGGGTGGCCCCCTGAGTAACCCTGCTCGGCTGCATTGCGCCTGGCCCCACGCACGACAGGGCGCCCGCTCCCGGCAGCGCAGCCAATGCCGCCCGGACGGCGTTCCTCACAGTCCAAGTCGGCAACCGAGAGTACTATGTTGTCTCGAGCCTCCGCCTGTCGTTTGGAGAGGTACGCCAAGGTGCATGAGGTTCAGTCAGGATGTTGCTTCGCGCATGTAGACAGCATGGCGCGCTCAAGCCCCATTTATTTTGCGCTATGCTGCTGTGACGCGCTGGCTAAGAAATGGTTCATCTTGTTGAATGCACGCGGAACACCGTACGCCCCGCGACCCGTCCTGCAGGCTCGGAGCTGGTGCCAGCTGCACGGTGGCGACCTCGCCAGCTTCACGTGAGTAGCATTGCGCTTGTCTGGAGCCGGCGTTCTACATGAACCATCATACTCTCAGCTGCAACCTTGCATAGCATTTGATCTCAAAGCCCCGCCAGTCATGCATGCACTAGAGCCGCTGGCTGTCACCATTCCAATTGCTTTTCGTTCAGCAAACTAGTAACGCCGGCCTTCACCTGAGCACGCCCCAGGCCGAATGCACAGAAATTCCTGGATGCTCACCAACTCGCCCGCGCAATGCTTTTTGCGCCACGCACGCACCTGCCGCCGTCCAACAGGAGCGTGAGCCACTCTGCGGTGGTCAGTCAGATCTTCCCATTGGTGTCCCCACACACCAACGCAACGTCGATGTGGGTCGGGCTCGTCCGGACCAACAGCAGCTTCTCCTGGACTTGGCTCGACGGCACGTCGGGGTCGAGCGCCAACGTCACAAAGAAGCAGACGGCCCCAGGCCTTACGTCGGTGGCGCTGACCATCTCATGCTCCGGTGCCGGTGCCGGCCGCACGTGTGCCGCCAACTACCGGTCGGAGGACGCCGCGGTGCAGCTTGGCTTCATCTGCGGCAAGCAAGCAGAAGCGGCAGGCGAGCTACGCAGCGAGCGAGATGCTGCTCGGCTCGCTGCTAGGACGGTCTGGGTTGTTCAGTGGGAATGGTTTTAGGAATGCGGACGATAGGGGCCTGGCGGCGAGCGCGCCCAACGTGGGTGCGTGCGCTCAATCGAACAATATTCGCTGGCTCACTTGCTGGATCGTGTCCGTGTCGGTTTGTCCCACTTCTAGTGAGCCGCATGGACCGGCCGTCGGTGGGCCCTCCGCGGCGCTACCTGGGGCTCGGCAACGGCACCCCATCACAGGCCATGTCGGCTGCCCAAGCAGCGGCCCGCTGCACCGCGGCCGGCGGCAGCCTAGCGTCCATCGAGTCGGCCAAGCAGCTGGCTGAGCCCATCTCGGCCATGATCAATGGGTGCGTCTAGCTGTTATCCGTACGCACTATTGTTGTGCTCGTGACGCACCGATCTAAGCTGCAGCACATGTGGTGCCCTACTGTGCTAGGTGGCCCGGCCTGGTGCGCTCTCCATTGACTAGGCACTGGGCGCATGTTGGGCTGCGCAAGCTGCAGCCAGGTGAGGTCGCGCGCTGCTACGAATGTTTTGTAACCTAGTTTGATCGGGTCGTACATGGGTCCTGGCACAGGGCCGTATGGGATGCAGCAAAATAGTAGCTACAACAAGGAATCGATGTGTGCCAGAGCCGTGGGGACAGTAGTGTCGCGCCCCCGACTGCCATGCATGGTGTGCAGGTGATGTGTGGACGTGGCCCAGCGGGCGGCCCGCACTCTACGTGCCGTGGGCTGCCGGCCAGCCCAGCGGCACCGCGGGCGGCGCCGAGGCCTGCACCGCGCTGACCTGGACTTGCTCCATCACCAACTGCACGTCGTTTGAGATGCACGACATCAGCGTGAGTGATATTTAATATGCTGCTTGGCGGTGCGATGCCGTGCCGTGTGCTGAAGTGCGTGTCTTGCTGCTGTGCCGTGCTGGCGGAAACTGTTATAGATGCTGGCTGGTGAGCATGCGTGTTATGTTCGGTGTCGCTCTGGATTCACGCCGCCCTACTGCTGCTACAGTGCGACACGCAGCTCAACCTGGCCATATGTACCATCGATATCATGGCGATGGCCTACAACGACGGCACCGAGGTGCTGTACGGCCAGGACCCCGGCGCCACACGTGCAGCAGGGGCCGCCTGGCAGCCCGGCGCTCTCGCAGCCACCAACGTTGCCTGGTCGGGTGCGCATAAGAAGGGTTGACAATTTCATTTAATTTCAAAACTTATGGAACGGCCTACGTGAATCAAAGCATATTAATACTGTAAATGAATATAAGGCGGGGCTTGCCTGACGCCATCCACAACATGCATATAGTAAGCAAGCAGCGATCGTAGAATTATTTAGATTTTAAGGGGCACGCAACGAACCCAATGAAGACATGCCCGCCAACGCCCTTGCAGTGTACTCCATCACGCCCAACCGCAAGTGGGCCAGCACTGCCGCGCTGCACGCCACCGCCAGCAACGTGTCGTCCGCCGCCGCCTGCATGCGCACCGCCGACAGCAGCCCGCACGTGTACCGGTGGCAGTGGGACCAACCCACAAAGCTGTGCTACATGTGGCCTCCCGGGACCGACCTAACCCACGGTGCGTTGTTGCTGTGTACCTGAGCGGTCCTGTTTGGGTCAAGCCCAGGGCAGTCCTGTCCATGCGAATTGTATTTTATTTGAGTTTTGTTTCCTTCCTGGTGTGCAGTCAATGGCATCGGCTCTTACATTGGCCTCATCCGAGGTGCGGTCCTGCTTTGCGTACTGCGGATGGGAGCAACGAACATGTGGCTCTTGGCTCTTACACGTTATGGCTCTTGGCTCTTACACGCAATGGCTCGGGATAGCCTCGCTCGCTGCAGTGCCGCCATGTTGCCGTGTTCGTTGCACTTGTCACTGTTTGCCGTGCCCTCTGCACCCAGGGGAGCCATCAGCGCCCATCCCCAGCTTCGTCAGTCCCGAGCCGGCAGACTGCGGAGCGCTGTCGCTATTCA
This sequence comes from Chlamydomonas sphaeroides, assembly GCA_001662425.1. NCBI lineage: Eukaryota > Viridiplantae > Chlorophyta > Chlorophyceae > Chlamydomonadales > Chlamydomonadaceae > Chlamydomonas > Chlamydomonas sphaeroides. The sequence continues at coordinate 37,302 of BDDC01000586.1, forward strand.
AGTCTCTCAATGCGACTGACATTCAATCGCCATCCAGTAGTGAGATGTTTGCTTCCAGGCTGGACATGGCGCAGTGCAGCACCGAGCTCCCCGTCGTCTGCAGACGTAAGTCAGGGCCAACGTCCACTCGATCGCACACCAACCCTTGCTTTGCACATGTTGCCTGCATCAAGCCGTGTAGCTAGCATGCCGTCATACGTTTCTTATGATCGATAAAACGGCTGTTGGTTGCTAATTGTCGACAAACGTTATGAACTTGAAATTGTATCACCAGTCTACTGCACACAACACAGCTACATGCGTATTGCAGGGCCGTCCGCCGAGGATCCCTTGATGCTGCCGCTAGAGGAGCGCACAGCTTTGGCCGAGTACCTGCAGCCCATGGCTACCACGTACGCCTCGAATGGCCTGCTGGAGCTGTCCGTGTACGACACCCTTGTCGATGCCCGAGCAGCACAGGCGCTGTGTGGGGCAATGGGTGAGCTCAAACTTGGCGGTAGTTACTGAGCCATGGCTGTTGTTCTCAATAATCCACACCATAAATGTCGTCATCATGCGCCGTGCATTCAATCGCCTGCAAACCAACCGTATCCATCTGGGCGTCCACAGGCGGAACGCTGCTGGAGATTACATCCCCCGAAGTCGGCTCGGCCGTTTCCCGTGTGACCGATGATGCCATCCGAATGCAGCCCACGGCCTTCACCGGTGGAGTCCTGGCCGAGTTCCACATTGGTCTCAGTGACGAAGGTAAGCAACGAACCCACCGACACCCTATCGAAAGCTGTCAGGAGCCTGCAGTGGTGCATATGCGTGTGCGTCTCCTGGCTTTCTGCGTGACCAGGCCTGCATTTCTTTCGCATGATTTGCGTGTGTTGCAGAGGTGGAAGGCGCATGGGTCTGGCGCTCCTCAGCGACGGCGCCGGTGGAGCCACCGTGGGTGTCCAATGAGCCCGCCAGCAACGCCAGCACGCTGCCGGTTATCTTCCAGTCTGTCTTTCTGGACGTACGCATGGCGGGAGTGGATGGGCGGGGCGCTGCGTGCTTCGCTCCCCCACATTCTAAACGATGCTGACACTCAACAAGCACGCACGGCATTCGGTCCACAGGTTGATTTTGACTGCGCCATCGCGCTTGCACCGTACCGGCAGCAGATACGGTACTCTGCGCAGCCGTGCTCCCTCCGTGTGTCACGACCACTGTGTCAACGTAAGCGGCGGGCTGCGTGGGAACCCTTGGAGCCCTACGGGCTATGCATGTCATCTGCGGCATTCAGCACTTAGCATGACTCAGCTCGCTTGTCACACAATCAGTTGGTGTACCCCGCGCACGCAGGCCCCACGACGGCGTACGGAAACCGCCTGCGGCTCACGGCCCCTGCGGCCCAGACTCTTCAAGGCAACGCGCACTTCCTGTAAGCGGCCCGCGCCGGCGCCCCTTATATGCAAGCGCTCGCATGCGTGCCTGTGCCAGACAGTGCCGTGTGGTGGTGTTGCGGCTGTTCTGATCAAGCCATCGACAGATGGATCCTATCCCAGCTTTGTCCCCCGCCGTCCTCGAACACCTACCCCGCCACCTACTACATACCATTTGCCCGTGTGCAGGCTGTTTTCTGAGCTCATGGATTGGCCCAGCGCGTCGTGAGTGGGCGTCTTGCTTGGTTGTTGCAGGACAGCTCGTCGGCTGCTCTGGAGTTGCCGTGATGATGGCAGGGCCAGCGTCGCGCCGCACTGCTGCGCAGCTTCATGCGCATCATCTTATTGTGACACGCTCGCCCGGCCATCCAATCCCGTATCCGCCCGTCCCTCCGGTCGTGGTTGACCAACGCCCCCTGCGCAGGCTCATGTGCTCGGCCCAGGGCGGCCACCTGGCCTACTTCGACGGCCGGGCGCAGTTTGAGGAGGTCTCCGACATGGTGATCTCGTGGATGCGGGGCAGCCCGCAAGCCACGACGCTGGGCACTTGGTGGGCGCTAAACGACCGAGGTGCGTCCTCTCCATTATTCCTCGCTCGATTGCATACAGTGCATCTTGCTTCGTGGCTGCTTGGATGGGTCCCCGGACGCTCCGTCTACCGCACTCTACATATATACATGCCCCCGCCTTCTCCCAACATATAAACGGGCCATGGATTGCTGGGGATTCATGGGGATTCCATTCCAGCAGCTCACGCACGAGCCAGGGACCTGCAACAAGCCCGCTCACTACAAGCACCAATAGCAACTCGCTCGCGCCTCACGCCCGCCCCTGTGATGGCCTGTAATTTCCGCCGCCTTGCAGTGACGGAGGGCGACTGGAGCTACATCGGCGCCGGGCTCAATGGCTTGCCCGTGCCTACATGGGTGCCGTGGGGCGAGGACACGCAGCCGCGCGGGGAGGTGGCGCTCGAGGTCCAGGGCGCCGGCACGCCGTGGGGCTCGTGGCAGCGGACCGCCAGGTGTCCTGGCGCTGGCTATGTGCGCGGCATGAAGGTGTGCGGATCGGGGCCGGGGGCAGCTGTCGTATCGAACATGTTCGGTATAGCCGGTAGAGTGTGTCGAGATGATCAATTCGACGTATCAATGTAACCAATGTGCTGGGCGGGCTGGAGGGCTGCAAGATAGCAGCTGGCCTGGGGCGCTCATCGTGGGATAGGCCTGCTGCAGGGCTTGAAGCACGGCATGGCGCACCAAACTATTGCGGCCTGCTTCTCGGACGGAATACTTGGAATCGCATGGTTGCAGGTCCTGATGGACAACAGGGCGACGGTGGCGCCGGGCGACTGGGACCGCATGGGCTTCGTCAACATTGCGTAAGGACATGGCGCTGGTCCATACATTGTGTGGATTGTCGGACGCAAGCTTGCGGATGTGCACTGAGCAACCCGAGCCTGCACCGCTGACTGCGCATGCAGGTTGGCTTGCACCAACTCTACGCCGCAAGCGACGCTAGCCGCAACCAAGGACATCACATCTTACAACGACTCGTGAGCAAAAATTGGGTCGCGAGCACAGTCGTTCATCCCCGGTTGACACTCACCGGCCGTGCGTGGCTGCTGCCATGCCGCAACACGCAGGTCGCCTGTTAGTGTTGGCAACTGGTCGCAGGTGGCTTCCTTGTGCTTGCCCAATGAATACGTCCGTGGCTTCCAGCTTCGGGCGCTGGTGGCACAGGACAGGTTCAACCTAACGACCAACAGATATGTGCGTGCATGGGGTCGGTGTCTCGATATCTGTTAGCGGTTCAAGTGATGTACTGCGCAAGCACGTACCCATAACCCGGGTTCTGCTCATCAAGCAACGCAAGCAGCACCAGGAGAGCGTGTATGTGTTCGCTGCTGTATGCGTGGTGCTCACTCGTTGCCTGGATGGTGTATGTATGTCTGCTGCCGCAGGACTATAAGGACGATGTCGCAGTCACGGGCATTCGGGCGATATGCAAGAACAGTGTCGTCCTCGTGCAGGCGACCACCGTCGGCCCGTTGGGCGAGTGGATGCCAGCAACCACGTGAGCTGGCTGTCCTACCCCTTCTAGTCGCCTAGCAAACACACACCACATACAGTGGCATTGTGCTCAACCACACGCCTTACTATTATGTCCGTCCCTAGCCACCTGCAAACGTGCTAAAGCATGCCACACATGGGCAGTACTGTGCGTTGTTACCGTTACGCATTGCTCTTCCCTCGTGACACGTCCCGCATGTGCAGCTGTGACGCTGGCTCGTACGTGTGTGGCTTCTCGCTAAAGGCCCAGTCGCGCATCGACGCCACTGCCAGCGGAGCAACGCGCAGCCCCACCGCCGACAACACCGGAGTCAACAGCATGCAGGTATGGCCCTCGGGCTGGGCCGGACTAGCAAAAGCAAAAGTCAGCGGCCGGGATGCAAGCTGCTCTACATAGGCATCGTGAAACACGCGAGCACTAAGCGCTGCCCTTATGTGCCGCAACGCACCCCAGATCCTATGCTGCCCCGACGTCCTGGCTCGCACTAAGAACTGCGGCGAGGTCCGCTTCACAAGACAGGCGGACAGGTGCGAATGCATCAATCCGCAGCTCCATCCATCAGCAGTATAGTGTGTGACCCTACATGCGTTTAAACGAGCGACCTCACAAGGTCTGCACGCACGCCATGCACCGCCACACCATGTGATGAGTTTCCCTGCCTGTGTGTCGGCCCGCCCCTGTGGTGCCCGGCCCACAGCTCCACCGGCAGCGCCGCGACCTTGCAGCAGCCATGCTCCTCCACCAAGGCGCAAGTCAGCGCCAACTTTGTGCTGTGCCGCCGCAACCTCACCAACGACGTCCAAGACGTCGCCGTCGTGTCACGCAGCGGCGTGACGAGCAGCACTGACACGGGGTCAGCGGGCAGCTCAGTCGCGACCATGGACGCCCCGCTGCTCGCCACAGTCGCCCAGTCCATACTGCCGGGTAAGCCCGCTTGCTGCTGCTGTCATGACAACGAGTGGACCCATGCCGGCGCAACTCATGCAGCTCGAGCAAAGCGTTAGCTGGCTGCGCCTTCCAGCTGTGCCAAGCCAAGCCAAGGTCGACACGCTTGCTTACCCTGCATGCCCCATTCTGCAGCTGCGACCGTGCGGGAGTCATCCAGGTACGACACAACGCGACGGAAGCTACGCTAGCGAGCATTAAAGCAGCACTGTCAGCCAGCAGCTGCCGTACATGAAATTGGCGGGCACAGCACAGCTCTGCTGTCTAAGCTGAGTTTGTACCTGCCCGCTGGCACATGTGTCGCGCAGTAGTGGCGGCATCATGGAGTACATGCTGTTTGACGTCCCCTCAACACACGCCCTGGCGTCCAAGTTCTGCAAGGCAAGCGAAGCATCGCAGCTACATGACCGCCTGCTGGCTACGCTATGCGCCAATGACACGAACCCCCTACTCGCCTCCTCCTGCCTAGCCGACGTGCTTTCTTGACCAAATCATGACCTCCCGCTGCTACTTGCAGGCGCACTCCGCCGCGCTACTTGCGGTGATGAGCTCCGAGCAAGAGCAGGCCGTGACGCGGCTGATGAACGGCTGGGCCAGAGGACGCCTCGACGCGGCCCAGCAGCAGCAGCGCCCGCAAGAGGTGTCGGTGTTCTTCGGCGCGGTGTTCGCGCAGGGCACCTGGGCCTACGAGGGCGGCGTTGCGGTGCCAGCCGGCATCGCCAACTGGGGAAGCGCGGAGCAGATGTCGCAGATGGGTGGCTGCGGCGCACTCGTCCTGCAGCCCTCTGCTACGGACGCCGAGATACCGCCGGTGTGGTACCGGAGCTCATGCGACGCGCATCTGCCGGTACGTACGTGTGCACGTAGTGGGCGGACCCGTGCGCGTGCAAGCTCGCTCGTGGAGCTGTCTGTAATGTATGGCCGGTGGTTGCGCCTTCTGCGAGCATGCATGAGATTTCAGCCACGCCTCGCCCCTCCCTTTCCTTCCGTTCGGCAGTTCATCTGCAGCAGGCCACTTGGTAGGTTGCTTAGTGCCGCTTCTCAAAGGTTCAATCGGTATTGGTTCGGTGCACCATTTGACTGAACTGCTGCTGGGTCCTGGTCATGCCCCGCCGCCCCAACAGGCTTGCGCCCGGCGCCCGACCTTCAAAAGACGCCAGCTGCGTCCATCAACATGCGGGAGGCCCGGGTGACGCTCATTGCAGATCCCATGTCGTATGATCATGCCCGGCGGCTCTGCGAAGAGAGCGTAAGCACTGAGTGCCGCATCGTTCCAGCCTGCTGTGCCGCGACTCCGTTCCGCTGTCCAAGACCAGCACCCAGACTATCTATCTACCCTACATGTGCTCCCATGCGTAGGGCTCCTCCCTTGCCAGCATTGTCTCCTCGTCCGAGGCGAGCACCGTGGCAGCCATGGTGGGTTGAGGCTGCTCATTCGATCGGCCCGGATGGATGGGCGCACTGCTCGTGTCCTCCGGCGTCCACCCTGATAATTTAGCCCCTAGTATGTACTTGCTTGATGTACGGGCGGGTCCCGGTCGATGGCGCCCATCGACTGTCGCTCAATGCTCCCACCCGCCAATAATCCGTCTGCAACAACAGATCATCGAGTGGTCACGCAGCCAGAGATCTGCTACTACCGCGACCGTGTGGCTGGGAGCTTCGCTCGCCAACGGCACGTGGCAGTGGCAGGACGGCAGCGGGCCAGTCGCCTCGCAGCTCGGCGGCGCGGCAGCGCTGCCCACCACAGCAGCCGAGCCAGCTTGCCTGACCTGGAACGTCCCTGGCAAAGTGCAAGCGGTCCCCTGCAGGTGCGGCGTGTGAATGGCAAAGCATAGTACGGTGGAGCTTGCTTGTCCAAGCTGCAATAATCTGTTCTCCAGGGATTCAAGGGATCCGTCCATCCAACCGTGCTGCTATTTTGTTGCAAACATGGCTGCAGGGACACGCCGGCGCTGCCCCTGTGCAAGCGAGGTCGGTTGGCATGCCGTGATGACAAGCAGCCTTGCTTACTTCCAGTAGTGCGCAGTCTCACACCACCACAACCATCGCTGCATTCTGAGGCCGGGCCGCCACCTCCATTCTGTCTGCCACGCGCAGACCTTCTCATCTTCCGTTGCAACGTCCCTGGGGGCGACCGACCAGCTATCAGTGGAAGTGGCGTCGTGTTCTGCCCGCCAGGTAGGCGATCGCGTCGTCCTGTTAGCAGCTCCCTCCATGGCACGCGAGGACTCCAAAACGCAAGCCACGACACATATGCATTGAGCAATATATGCGCATGATGGCTTGATATGACGTGAGGCCCAGCTCGCCATGCACGTATGCCGCTGTGAGTGCAGGCACCGTCCTCACGGGCATCAAGGGCGCGGTGCCCGCCGCTGCTGCTGGCACGCCACAGCCGCTGCAGGTCGCCGGCATATGCCGCAATCCAACTGCACGCGAGCTCGCCGTGCGCACAGGTGATTGCTGCCTGGTAACAGCAGTTGGCATGCATGCCCGCTGTCGTGGGACTCGACTGTGGCACGAGTCGGTGGCACGCACCCGCACCGCCCATCACCTTCTGCCTTCTGTGTCACTCCCCGTCTGCAGCCTCCGACCTGCTGGCTCCAACCTGCCGGCCCAAGTGGTCACTGCCAAGGGAGCAGGGCCCCGGCTTCACAATCACCGGCTCCAGCATGCAGCGCATCATGGACTCGTGTGCGGCCATCTGCGGAGTTGCCTCGTCCCGTACGGTCGGGCCCTACGCGTCACAGGTCCGAGTCCACCGACCCAGGGATTCTGTACGCACTGACCGATGCCAGCTGTATGTGTGGTATCCAGCAAAAGCAGCCCCCATGCATTTGATTTAATAGAGCTTATGCCCTCAGCGACACATGCATGTTGCCTGCCGTAATCAATCACAGGCGCTTGCTTCTCTGGATCCGCCAACTGGGCCGGGGTCCGCGACCTGCCGCTGTAGCCGGACGCTGACCACACGCGAGCTGAACAGGTGCGCAGTAGCCAGCTTAACCCACAAGGTTGCATCGATGCTCTCAGAACGCAACCAGCGACGGCTGACCGACGGCCTGTTGGGCATGTGCTGCCGTCACTGCCCTACGCTGTAGTGAGGCGGAGGTCGCAGCCATGGAGGCCAACGTCAGCCGCAAGAGCTTTGCGCTGGGGATGGATCGGCAGAATGTGGTCTTGTGCGCTCCCAGCGCTGGACAGCTGACCAACACTGCCGTCCAGTCTCGCCAATTCAGCCTGGGTACGTCCTTATGTAGGGCTACTATCCCACCCCATTCACACTCAATCAAGCACATGCATGCCGCCTTTTGAATGGGGCCGTAAGGTTACTGGTTGTCATGGTGCCGCAGCGCTTACGGACCTGGGTTGGACACCCGACAACACGTCGATCGTGCGGGACAGCAAGTACCGCATCTTCAACCGCCCGGCCGACTGGAACGCTGCTCAGGTGTGTGCGCCCACACGAACATTGCTTCCGTGTTGGTGATGCCACAAAAAGCGACCTCAATCTCGCTTGCTCCACGCGTTGCAAGCAACCGTATGTAACCCCTCCTTACGACATCATGGTACTGTGCAATGCATGCCTATATGTCTGCAGCGGCTCTGCATGCTTCATGGTGGACAGCTCGCGATCCTGGAGGACACGCAGGATGTTGCCGACCTGGCTGCGCTGCTGCAAGCGCTGGGCGCCGCCGAGGCGGCCGGGTCCCCCAGCTACTGGGTCGGGCTGTTCCGAACACAAGCTAGTTCTCACCGGTGCGGCCGCCAACTGCCTTCAATTGCATTTTCATTTAGGTTTGACAGTTATAATTAGAGTTGTGCAAGATAGCTAGCTCTCACCAGTGAGCTTTCAAGGGCCTGCCTGCCTTGCTGTACAACCGGCAAATTTTGCGTGCGCGCAAAATTGCACAGTAGGCCCGCTTAGGAGGCTATATATCCTGCCCGACCTAACACCGCTGGACGGTGTTCTGTGCCATGATGGTGCGATGCACGCCGCAGGTGGCTCGATGGCATGCCCATGCGCTACGTATACACTGTCGAGGAGGAGTGGTGCGTGGTGTTGTGCTCTGGTCACTTCAGCGCATTGTGTTCGGCGCGCACGCCTGACGTGTTCTGTTTGTGCACGCGCGCACCGCAGGGACTGGTCGCCCTCCAACTGCGGCTCCATGCGCATGGGTGGTACGCCCACGCTGCCCACCGGAACTATTGTCACACGCGGATGCGCAAACCGCCTCCCTTTCATCTGCGAGACCAGTAAGCTACTGCACACTGGTCTACCGTGGCATACGTACCAAAACAACTACTGGCCTGGCGAAACACATGCGCAACTCTTACCGCGCAAATGCCCTCTCACATGCATGCATTCCCAGGCACACTCGTGGATGACAGCCTTCTGGGTGAGTTGGCCTGGCTGCTGCGTACTGCCAGCAGTGTCGAATGGACGACGCATGTACGCTTACCACACCCGAACAAATTTGCACGAATTGTGCACCTTATCAAATAAAGCATCGCTCTCTCGAAACCTAGCGAGCTCAATGGCCGAGCTCCGCTCTGCCCGCCTTGCAGGTATCTCGCCAGGAGAGGAGCGGGCGGTGCCCACCTCTGCCATCGACACCTTCCTGGGCAACTGGAGCGTCACGCTCTACACAGCGCACGTCGTGTCCTGGCATGACGCCGCCCGTGTCTGCCGGTGGGACGAGGCACCAACGGGGCACTCGAGGCATGCACCCAGCAGCGAAGCAATGCGTTATGACAATCCCTTCCCCCCGTGCATCACCGCTTGCCTTCGTAGGTACGCCGGCAAGGAGCTGGTGTGGTTCTTCAACGAGCCCGAGCAACGCTGGCTGGCGCAGTGGCTCAACGCCACCAAGCTGGCCACGGGAGTGTGGACGGCCCTGTCGCAGGATGCGGGCGGCCGCATGGCCTGGCGCAGTAGCAGCCAGGTGCGAGAGCATTCGTTCCAAGCATGTGGATCGCACCATGGCTGCTTAGCGCAACCTCTTGCTCGTCCCCAAGCAAGGGCCCGCAGGGGCATGCCCTTGACCAGCCCTGCATGTATGTCTGTTCCCATGTTCGTTGGCCATGCGTGCAGACGGATACCAGCGTGGAGCCGTCCACCTGGCAGCTGCCTCGCAATCTCACCTCTGTGCCCCCCTCCAGCGGCAGCTCTGGCATATGCGGCGCAATGCGGCGCCTGTCTGCTGCCGCTGGCTACGAATTCGCGCTCACCAGCTGCAGCGACGTGCTCGCGTTTGCCTGCAAGTCCGGCTCGCGCTGGGATGCGCTTCCCGACAGGAATAATATCACCGAGGAGTTGCCGCCGGCGCAAATCATACTGACAGGGTCACACCGCCGGCAGTTGCTTGGCGTGCCGGGCGGACCTCCGCCCGGTGGTGAATACCAAGAGTCGGCTGATGATTGGGTGCGGGGTAACCTGCAGTATATGTTTCTCGAGGAGCCGCGCACCTGCGCAGATGTGAGCAGCCGAGCGAGGAACGACCGGTCAGGGTACTGCTCTTTGCGTGCATCGCAGCTGGGCTTGCTCAGGCGCGATTGGCCAACCGACCTTTCCAGCTCGTCATGACGGACTGTTGGCCGTGTCCGTCAAGGATATGAACGACCTCATGCACCCTTCCCACCAAACATACAGGCAATGGCTGCATGCCGCCAGCTGGGGGGCCGGGTCGCTGAGTACGCCACCGTGAGTAAGAGCTGGGCCATGCTGACATCCGTGCTGCTGCTGCTGGCTGGCAACAGCACTGTGCTGCTACCAGATGGACTCGAACACAGTGCACCAGGTCTGATGATTGTTGAACCCGTGCTGCTGTATCATCTCCCCACGCAGGACGATGACATAATCTGGATGGAGAATAGGGTGAGGACGTAAAAACCTTCAACAATAGAAGTCCAACTAACTTGGCCATGTGCGATTGGGCCGGAACAGATTCGTGGCATGTTTTACGGCCGCACATCACAACCAAGCAAGCGCTGGTGGATCAGCAAAGGTGCGGTGGCAGTTAGTGGCAGCAACGTAGACAAATAACGAGCAATGTTGACGCAAGTGGCATGTTAATTATGGTGTTAAGTTTGGAAAGCCACGCAGCCGACACCATCCGCCTGATGTGTGCTTTCCCCCAAACCCAACATGCCAACATGAAAACATACAGCGGGATCTCGGTCCTGCGGTAAGTTTGCGGCATGCAGTTTCACGGCTTTGATGGTCAGCACCCAGCCATGCCTTGAATTATGGACCCCGGCGCTGCTGTGCCTGCTTCTGGCCCTGCTGCAGCCAAGATGGAAATCTCCTTGTCGGTGAGTGTGCGGGGGATGCTGTGCCTGCGTGCATCGGCAAAACGATAGTTGGATTTGCTGTGGTTTGTCGTTGCAAACTGTATATGCAAACAAAGCGATTACGGCCATCTTCTATCTTGTTTGACCGTTGGGAACTACCTGCGTCATTGCGGCACGCAGGAGAATGACTGGTTCCTCAAGTGGTACAAGAGTTCTACGTACCTAGCGAATGATATCAAGTCCGGCATCATCGGCCTTCAGGTCAACGACGCGTCACTGTTGCTCCGCAAGTCACACTACGCAGCGCAGTGGCAGCCAGAGTGGCGCAGGTAAGCAGCGGCAAGGCCCTGCGGAGCTGCCCGCTATCGAGGCACGCACACACAAGGGCCGTGCGTTCTACATGTTACCTATTTCTGAACACAACACGCCATGGCGGCAGCCAAGTGGTCACACACCGACAACCGAGGCACACGTACCGTCCTGAGTCCGACTCTGACATGAACGATTGCGCGCTACCACTGCTGGCGCAGGTTGCAAGGGGTAGCTGTGTCGTACCTGAAATACGAGGAGCGCAACACGTCGCTGCCGTACATGTGTGCGGTAAGATGCGCACGCACATGCGTGTGTGCAGTATCCAGCTGTTCCCGAGCACCTTTTTGATTGTGCAGATTTTACTGAACGGCAGCATCGATCTTCTATTCGCCCACAGAAACGGATTCAAGACCCGCTGACCACCAAGCCCAAGGCCTTCGCATCAAACGGTCAGTTACTTGCGTACATACTTGCACGACCGCACCTCGATTCCCCACCTACCCAACACATGTGCCGCCCTGTCCTACCTGGCTGGCGCCGCACACGCAGAGGTCGCTGATCTGCAGTTTTCTTTCAAGTTCGGCGGCACCACGTTCATGCTGTAAGCCCCTCCGAGCGAGCCGTGCACGCAGAACGGCAGTCATCCTCATGCTGCCTGCACGCACGCTGGGTGGGTGCTGTGCAGGTACCGGAACCTGAAATCACGCGATCCCAGTGCACAAACATTCTGTCAGCAGAGGAAGCAGGTACGTGCCCATGTGCTGGCGTATCGTATGTGAACTCATCCGTCGCCACTGCGTGACTTGTGCTTCTAACGGCAATTTAATTCTTACCACATGTTTGTCAACTGCCCGCTCGCTCACTCGCACGGCAGTCTCTGGCGGACTTCACGAGCGCCAACGAGTACGAGGCACTCATACGGTACGGACATGAAGTGCGGTACGGTTCCTGATACACACGCGTGCAAGCCCTGCCCTGGATTGGTGTGCCAGTCGTTACTCCATGTGGCGAACACGCACGCATTGTAATTAACTATTTCCCCTGACAGAGCGCTGTCGGATTTTGTCTGGACACAGTCCAGCTTCGCCGAGCCTATAATCAGTGCATGGTGCGTGCGGCCAAATTGTGATGCGTGTGTATCGTGTGTATCGCCACACACATGTATGCCGTTGGCTTGTATGCGCCGCCGGTTACAAGCAGCTGTTACGTCCGCTCATCATGTAAGCTGTCGTGTCGCCATCAACTGCAGGGTGGGGTACAAGGCGCTGGGCAGCTTGGTCTACACAGCCGACGACCTCGATGCACGCGATGGATACTACTTGCCGCCGAATAGCGGGCTGCCCAACACGACACACCGCTGCTACTATCTGCAATACCGTGGGTACCTTCCCACCCCTGCTGCTTGAAATTAAGGCTCAACCCCAATGTCGCCGAGCTGCTGACTGTCAATCCGGTTTGTGATGTGAAATTTGTTCCGCAGATGCCCGCAAGGCCGGCCACCAGCTGCTGCCGGGCTTGTGCGTAACACCCCGGCAGGTCCTCTGTCGCGAGGAGCGATCCAACCCGGGCGTGGCTCACCACACAGGTTGGCTGGATATGATATCTATCTCTGTACAAGAATATACATAAGTGAGGCAGCTTTAATCTATCAATATGCGTGCGTGCTCGTCTACCTTTTTATATGCTGCCATCCCGCTGGTGTCCCCACCTTACAGGGATCTCACCTCCCGGCACCACGATCAATCTATTCCTACGGCAAATCAAGCCGTTCGCGTACGTGCCAATACAGAAGGACTGGTCCAGAGCCGGCCAGGTGAGAGGACGTTTGCAGTACTGCCCCTGCCTCTTCGTCCTATCCACCGCTAAGGCTCGATGGTGTGTCAAGGGCGGTCATCAATATTGTTGTCTGCCGCCTTTTTCCAGATCTGTGAGCAGCTTGGCGGCTATCGTGCAACCTTCACGTAAGGCCTGACACGTCATGCGGACACACACGGGCATGCCTCTCCGCCGCACGCAAGACCCGGCCTGGGCAGTGTGCACGTGCGCCTTGACAGCTCACACCCATTGCACCCGGCTGTATGTGGGGTGTGCGCCTTCAGGAACTCGACTGAATGGGGTGCCGTACGAGATTGGTTAGCCGGCAGCTGGTGGCAGTACATGTACGACAAGAACGTAAGAGAGCCACTGCATGCGTGCAAGATCATGCGGAGCTGTACTGACACCACAGCCCATGGCTGCTATGCTGGCTGCAGACATGGGTCAAGGAGGAGGGGTCATATGTGGACGGTACGTTGACATCAGGAGGCGTCATGCATGGCATTTCCGTCCGAATTGCATGTTCTGGAATTATGTTGTGTTATCATTTCCAGTCTCTGATCATATGCACAAACATGTATAACGCATGCATGCAACAAAAAATCCTTGCCTGCACAGAGCTATGGATCGGCCTTGCGGATTTCTCGACGCTGGGCGCCCTCCCATGGAATTATGTGGACACTGTCCGGCAGAACGTCAGCATGGCCAGCAGCACATATGGCTGGGGGTCGAATCAGCCAACCAACAACAACACACGTGCGTTTTGTTGAAGCTCTGTGTTGCCACCCTCACTCCCCGCCCGCCGAACAACACTTGGCTGACGCAGCTTGCTTCCTGGTTGCAGATTGTGCGGCGATACGGCTAAGCGCCGACATGATTGTCAACTCCACAGTCAGCGCCGTATGGGTGGCGCGCCCCTGCGCCCAGCCCAAGGCGGTGTTGTGCGCAAGTGAGCAATAGATAGAGTGCGTGACAGTGGCTCCTCATGCCATTGCCTATCTCGGTCCTCTGGATTTACTTACATGTGATGTATCTCATTGAAAAAGCCTAAGCTGTGCGCTTGATCTGTCTTTTGTGTGACTGAGAGGCCGGCGGTGGCATCGCTGCAGACTGGGTCAACGCGTCAAGCTCGGCTCCGTCTCTACCCATCCCTGTGCTTTCTCAGTAAGTGTCTCTTTGGCGTTGACAGCCGTGCATGCCAAGCACGCAATGTCCGTTTCTTGCTCTTCCTCCCGCGCCTGCCCACTTGTACAGTGCTTTGCCCCTTCATTTGCATTCCCTGCTGCCCACACGCGCGCAGGCAACACATGCGCAAGGGCATTGCGGCCCAATTCGTGCACGGCGCTCACACGTACACCCTCCTCACCGAGCCTGGCATGCGTGCAACATGGGCTCAGGTGGGCCACTGATGCGCACAGCATGCAGGCATGCCCCACGAGGCACGCACCGCGCTATGCATGCCAGCCTGCTCGCTGTGCTGCATGCACACTCACGTCACGCCAGATGGCCGCTCGGCTGGTACTACTTGCCGGCTGTGGCTCGCTGACCATCCAATTCAATCGAGCTACCCAGCATGAGGCGGTGCCCATTCGTGCGTCTCATGTAGCCGCTGTAACCAGCGCTCGTAGCAATTGTATGCATCGAAACATCGACAATGCAATTTGCTTGATATACTAATGGACTGATATGCGACGGCGGGTTGCAAGTCACTGACGCAGCCTAAGGCGGCGGCACCTATTCGTGCGTATCCGTGTTCGCTTGCCCGCAGGCCAACATAATGTGCAGGTTGTTACCGGACGAGGCTGGAACGCTTGCGACGCTGCTGCAGTGGGAGGTAATGGAGGTCATAGGGAAGCTGGGGCTGCAGGCCGAGCGCGAGGCGCCCAAGCTCTGGCTGGCTCTCGGCGACTTCCTACAGGTTCGTAACATTCTGAACATTCCTGTGCTCGGGCAGCAGGCAGCATGCCTAACGCGACACGCCCAGCCGTCAGGCTTTGGCCTTGACACAGGCCAGCCGCGGAACACACGGCAGCCAACCTGCCTGTCTTCAAGCTTTGCACCCGCCCCCGCCGCTGTGCCATTCCCTTATCATCGACAGCCCGACTCACCCTACTGGACCGCCAGTAGCCTGGACGCCAGCAACCACACGGCCACGTGGCTCGGAGATGCAAACGCTGTGGCAGGAGAGGCCGCGGCGTGCGGCTACTTCGACACAGCCACCATGACCGTACGGCGCGCGCCGTGCACCACACGGCTGGGCATGCTATGCAGGTCGCCAAGTAAGCCCCGCCCGCTGGCAGCAGGCTGCAGCTGCAGTGCGACCCGCAGCAGCCACGCACTCTGCGCAGATCTGCTGGTATGTATGCCTCAGCGTGAAAAGCTACTGATGCGCGGCTTGGTCTCAAACTCTTACCCGAACAGCTGCTGGTGCAAAGCACGTCGCCGTGATGGAGGCATCCGGCGACGGCCTGCCCGACATCATGGTTGCGAGCCAGTGCCCCTGGAACGGCCCCGGCAAGGCCTCCCTCATCGGCTTCCAGCAGCCGCCGCCCGATATAGATATAGATATAGATATAGATGTACGGCGAGCTTGACTCGCCGTGATTTAAGGAGGTAGGGCGATCAGGAGGGCCGAGGCCCC
>BDDC01000587.1:0-16944 GCA_001662425.1 Chlamydomonas sphaeroides
CCTCCCCCTCCCCCTCCCCCTCAAAGGTTTCAGCGTTTCTCTACTCCCAGAGCCCTCGCGCCGGCTACATGTACCACTAGGACGCACTCAGGGTGGTCGGCAGGTCATTTCCTGTGTGGTCCAGCTTGCCCAGCGATGTCGAGCGATCGCTGGGATCAGGGGAGATCTCCCCTGGCTCGGATCGCATATGTCGCCGACCACCGACTGCACATAGAGGGCTCCGAGGGGCCGTCTCAGCGCCCAGGTATCTTACTTGGGGCCCAGGAAGTCATTTAGTCAGGTATGGCGCATGCCCTGATGAGCATCTGTGGCGACAAGGACACACTTTACTTATGTCGTGACTGCTGCCGAGCGATCTGAGGTCGACAGCTGCCCTCAGCGCTGCCGGATGTCTTAACATAGTGAAGTATGATGTATAAATGGGTGCCGGCTGCGCAGGAGCACACGAACCCCGCCCACGGACCCCAAGTGGTATGTGACTAGGGTCGTTTGCTTGTTTGCCGGTCAGTGCCCCCACTCCCAGTGCTCGTCGTCACCGCACGGCAACCAGCGCGGCGCTGGCGGCAGCAAGCGGCGGCAGCGCGATGACAGCGGCAGCGACTTTATCCTGCGCACTGAGGACGCGGAGGCAGAGGAGGACCACCTTCTGGACGAGGATGACGCGGACGAGTACAGCGAGGAGGGCGCAGCTGTGCGGGGCCAGGCCGCTGGGCGCTGGCGCCGCGAGAGGCGCTGTGCGGCGGGCTGCCCGGCAGCAACAAATGCTTTTGCAGATAACAACATCTGACAACGTTGGGGCCTCCGCGCCACGCGGCTATGCGTCCCAAACTGCAACACGTCCGCGCCGCCCTGCCGTAGCCTGGTGCGGCCAGCACGCCCCGCCAGCCGGCCCCGGCCCCTACGCGCAGCAGGACATGCCCACAGGTAACAGTCAGTGTGCTGTGCGCACGTCTCACAACTGCAACGTGCCCGCGCCACCCTGCCGCGGCCGGGTGCGGCCCACGCGCCATGCCAGCTGGTCTGGGCCCCACCGCACAGCGCCGCGCCTACAGGTAACAGTCCTCGCCACAGCCACGCACGTAGCCAGCACAGTCCCCTCAGGCGTGATTGATGCCAGGGTCTCGCTGATGATGGCCACATCCGCAGGTACGTGGCCCAGGCGCTTGGCGTGGCGTTCCAGGTACGCCTTGGCCTTGGTAAACACGTGCTCGGTCTGGAGGGCATGGGCAATGGGAATATTTCGGCACAACTCGTTGGTGCAGGGAGCCGGAACAAGTGGGCCTAGCGCATGCCCCATGCCCCCGGCAGCCCTGCTCACCCGACTCACCGGGTTGAACTCTGGCGAGTATGTAAGGGGGCAGGAAGACGACCAGGGCGCCCGTCGCCTCAACCATCTGAACCACCTCTACTGCCTTGTGGGTCACTTACTTGTCCATAACCACAATGGAGCACGGCCCGGGGTACGGCTGCAGGTACGGGATCTGCACGAGCACAAGCCCACATGTAGCACAGGAGGTTAGCCTGGGTTTACAACACAGCAGAGCATCCCCGCCACCGCGTCCCCAGCTGAGCTCACCAGGCAGAGCCGTGTGACCTTAATGACCCGGTCCTTGTTCACCGAGCTCGGCGTAATGTACCAGTCAAGCACACCGCAAGCCGTCACCACGGGCACCATGGAGTAGCGGGCCCCGCGGCCCTTAGAGCACAGGCCCAGGGTCTCTGCCCGCGAGGGGCCCAAAGGTGGTTGAGGTTGCGGCTGTCCTGCTTGGCGTACAATGGCGGTTGGCCACACGAAGGGAGGCGAGGGCGGGTCGGCGGGGCCTGCTGTAACCCGGAAACGAAACACCCCTGCTGCCCAAGCATGCATATTCAAGGTCCGCAGCAGCAACCCACCACGCGCGACTCGTCCGTCCAGATGATCACCTCCTTCTTGGCCAGCAGCCGCATGATGCGCCGGATCTCGGCATGCTTCTGGGGCTCAGCCTCACGAAAACGGGTGTGCTTCTGCGCGGGTGGGTTTTGGGGTTATGTGGGTCGGCATTGCTAAAAGATCGCCCTTCGCGCACAGCACTGCACACCTGCTTACGCGTGATGCCCAGGCTCTTGCAGGCACGGTGGACGTCGATCACGGACAGCCGTCGGGACGTGAAGGGCTGCAACAAGCGCACTGCCTCGTCCAGGAACAGCGAGCCAGGAACGAACAGGCGCTCTGTCTCAGGGTTCGTGTACAGGTGGCGCACGGCGCGCAGCATCATAGGGCCCATCTTGCAGCCCTTCTGCACACGTCCGGCGCTGCTATAGCGCAGTGCGGTTCTCTGGGCGGCACGGCGCACGGCCTCCCATCGCATGCATACCACGATGTGGCTGATGCCAAGCCACCGACCAGCTGCACGCATGCTCAAACCTCTCTCGTGCACAAAATACTGCAGTGGTGTACTTGTGGTGACTGTGCAGGCGCGGCATGACTGTGGTCGCGCGCAGTTCAACAATCTTTCTCGCCGGGTGCCCCCGTGACGCTCTACGTGTTCAAGGGTGATAGTATGTATAATATAAAACGAAATGCATTTTATGTGCAGTTGTGCAGTTTTGCACTCGTGCAATTCGGTTGAAGGGTTCCCCTCAGACCGAAAACAGCCATAGATAGAGCAGGTAAGAGGGCGCGACGCTGTGATTGTTGCAGCCTGCACGCACGGGTCGCTCGGTTACAAAAGTGCGATGGACCCTACGCACACGGACTCGATTTCGGGTCGTGCACCACAAGAACTGTATTCAAATTTCCGACCTGCCCTAAAACAGAGACCATACGTTGGCAATCTGCGGGCTGCGCAGAGCGAGCGACCTCGTGTATGTGCCACAGGCAGGTACGTAGGCTCGCTCAACGAACATTTGGAGCGGGTGTCATACCTGCTGACTTCTTTCCTCAAAACATAGCCACAGCGAGCACAGCGGCAGCAGCCGCCCGCCGCTCCAAGACGAACTACTCTCATTTGCGGCTCGGCTATAGGCACAGTTCTGCAAACGACAAGCATGTCATTGATAGCTTTGTAGAGCATATCAAGCAGCCGGCACTGGGCCATTTGGCAGCAGGCGACCAGTAATAGCCACACAGCAGCAGCTGCTGCGCCAGCAGCCGGCATGGCAGCATAGCATCCAGCTATCTACGACGCATAAGACTGCAGGTGGCCCCTGCCCTTGGCCGCTCACTGGTGCATTTGAAACCTCAGAGACGTACCGGCGGCCAGTCATAATGTGCCGCCGTAAGCGCACAACGCTCGGCTGCTTCGTTGCGCTTGCCGCGAGCTCGTGGCTGCTGCAAATATGCCTCGCACAGCGTGAGTGGTCGCGAATGGGGTCGAGCAGAAGCTTCATGTACGTGAGCCCTTTCCATCTATTCCTCCCGCTTTTCTGCTCGCTGCCCCTCGGCGCAGGATACACTCCTTCACGCTCCGGCGGCATGTTCTGCGGATCCAGCACCACCGGCCTTACGACCTCGTCGGACGAGGCGCTTGCTGCAACACGTGCCTTGGAAGGTGCCCTACATCTGCTGGCTGGACCAAATGGCTGGGGCGGGCCGGTCGGACGAATATTGGTGGCAATTAATTGCCTGCTAGCTACTCCTGTGTCTGTGGGCGTTGCCAGTCGTTGTGCCCCTGAGGACACGGCCTTGCAGCCACATATGGCTTGCCGCAACTTCAATTTCGGGGGAACACCCCATGGAATAGCGTGGCAAACACCCCATGAAAGAGCGCCGGCCTTTGGCCAACGCAACGCATGTATACAAGGCCGATGATGCGCGAACGGCCTTGTCACGGCCTATCCAGTGTCCTCAACAACCCCTGCACGCCCCCATCAGCATCATCATGTATGTATCATCCTTCAATCCCCAGGCTTTAACATTGGCAGCGGCTGGATCCTGGACGCCGTCCAGTCGGTCTACTCGGGCGGCGTGATCGGCACCTGGGCGGGAGGCAGCGGCGGATGGCGCTCCTTTGTCAGCCTGCAGGGCAGAGGCCGCATCACCGGGGCTCGTGTGTGCTGCGCGTCTTTCTACGGCACCTCAAGCGTGTCGGTGCGTGCGTGAGCGAGGGTGTGCGCAGGCGGCAGCTCTGTCGTATGACCCTGGTCATGTGCCCTGCCTGCGCGTATGCACACCACAAGCGGACGCCGCGTGCCTGCCACCTGCACAATGCACTTGTGTTCGCCTGAACGAACCCCGCAGGGCCTGCTCCTCCACACAGCCACGGGGCAGAACGTTACCGTTGGGCGATGCGACGACCCGGCAGCCGTGCTGATCCCGGCCCCTGGGCTGCCAGCGGAGTGGGCGTCGCTGGGAGGCCTCGTTGCTCGCTACGGCCGGGTGCCGGCAGCGCCCGCGAACGTCAGCTGGGTCCACTCCGTGGAGCTGGTGTGGTCGGGTGCGTATGCAGTCACAAGTGTGCGCTAGCAGCAGGGCGCCGCATGGCCGGAAAAGGTTGCTGATGCTACATCTTGTCACGCGTGCGCAGCTCTGTAACGACAGGCACTACACGGCCCCTCCGTCGCAGGCTGCCCCCAGTATGCGGGCTACGAAGTGATCCGCGACCGGGATCGAAAGTGGGTCACGGGCTTGTGTCTGGAGGTCGAGCGTGGGCCGCTGGGCCCTGCTGGCATTGCCTTCAGTGCCAGCTACCCCATCAAACCCAGCTGCACCTAAACTCATACACCACGCTCGCCCAGAGCTGCACCTCAAATACCCCCCGAGCCGCAACGTGACACACATGTAGCCGCACTTGCGCCGTCCCAACTATGTACGTAGCCAATCTGCTGGACTCAGCAGCGGCCGCGGTCAAGGTACCATCGGGCTGCCTGAGCCGAGCGGCCCCATACCCATGGCAAGCATTGCCCAAGCTAGCCTACCTGGCATGTCGGTCCCCTTCTGTACCCATCGGCCGCGTCCCCCGCCCGTGTACCCAGCAGCGGCCGCGTACCCAGTGTACCCAGCAGTGGCCGCGTACCCCGCCCGTGTACCCAGCAGCGGCCGCGTACCCACTGTACGCTGATCTGGCGGACCTTGCTTCCCCCACTGCCCCTCCAACACACCCAGCGTCCGGTGTCCGGAGTCCGTAGCGCGGCGCCTTAAGTCCGGATGGGCGCCTGTGATATCTGACGCCTCGCTCGCACCCACCTCTGCTGCCGCGCCGCCGCAGCGTCCCACCTCTCTATGTCGGCGGTGGCGTCGCATGGCAAACAGATGTTGCGTGCCGCCCTCCATCTCCCCTGCCCTCCCACACACCCACGCAGCGGCGCCGACCTGCTGTGGGCGGGCAGCGCGGCTGCCGCCAAGGCCATGTGCGACGCCACGCCCAGCTGCCTGAGCTTCAACGACGCGGGCTGGGTCAAGACCTCGGCAACACCCGTCAATGACGATTACGGCTACTGCTGGTACCGGAGGACGACCTGGCGTGAGTAGCAGCAGCACCTAAGCGATGATATGCAGCCCGCGGGGTGCACTCAAAGGGTCGGCTGCTATACGACACTGCCTGCTCGTGGTGCTGTGGTTGTACGGCGTTCCATCGGTATCAAGTTTTGTACTTCCCACGGCACGCGTGTCGTTCACACAAGTCGCACGCCATGCATGTCTCGCATGCTCTTCCAAGCGCAACATCCACCCATCGCCCACACCGCGCGCTGCGCTGCTGCCGCCACAGCCCAGGGCACGCTGCGTCTGGCTGGTGGCACGGGCATCGGCAACGGCCGGCTGGAAGTGTACTACAACAACACCTGGGGCACAGTCTGGTGGGATCTACCGGGCGTGCTGTCCGGGCTCGCTGACTATGCGTGTTCACTTGCGACGGCTTCTGCTTCGCACGGCTTCTTTCGCGTGCGTGCAATGCTGTATGTGCGGCTGTTGTGCATGTGGCGCCGCCGGTTCAGCTGCCGACCCGCTTGCGTGCCCGCGCTCTCGTGTGCTGTTCCGCCAGTGGCTTCAGCGAGTACAGCTTTGGTTACGAGGAAGCCCAGGTGGCGTGTCGGCAGCTGGGCTTCTCCGGCGGTGTTATCTCCACCAACGGCAACGGCACAGGGCCCATCTGGCTGGTGAGATGCAGTGGGCGGGGGGCGGCGCCTGCGAGTGCCGGTCGCCTGCCGCCTCGTCAGTGCTGCGTTCATGGCAAGGCCATCAATCGGCACGATCACTGCCGGAGCATCTTTCATGGCTGGCCACCTGCACGGCACCCCATCATGCGTCAAGCATCCCTGTGTGGGTCCTACTTGATGCATGTACTCCATGATGCGTGTTGACGCTGTGGCCTTGTCAATCAAGCAATCCACCCAATACACCTAACAAACTGCAGGACGAGCTGGCCTGCAACCCCGCCATCCACACCCGGCTGGACCAGTGCCCTAGCTTGGGCTGGGGCAAACACTATTGTGACCATGCGGACGATGTGGTGCTTTCCTGCACCGTGCCAGGTGCGTAACTACGGTTGTACCCTTATCTACGTACGCCGTACCCAAGGGCACCTCTTGCTGCCAGCAGCTCTCTCCCCTGCGATGCATGCCTTGCTGAGGCCGTTGCAGTTCCACCTTGCTCTCAGTACCAAGCCCCACCTGAACTCTCGTTTTTTTTCCTGCCTGATCCATCTGCGCTCCCCCCCCCCACCCCCCCACACACACGCACAGCCAGCGGCAACCTGAGGCTCGTGGGCCCAACACCATTGTCGGGCCGGCTCGAGATCTTCCGCAACGGCGTGTGGGGCACCGTGTGGTGAGACCTGCGTGCGCTACCTAGTGTGGCTCCTCCGTGCGTAAAGCAGCGCACATGTGATGCACCGTCGTTAGCCGTTGTGCATTGTATCGGCTCGGCACCAGCTACGTCTAGGCCTGCAGATGTCTACCTGATGACGAATTTTGCCTCGCTCAAACCACCTTCGTTGCCCATCACGTCATAGTGTCGACAACTTCGGCACCGACGACGCGCTGGTGGCGTGTCGGCAGCTGGGCTACTCCGGCGGTGTGGTGTTTTCCCAGGGCAACGGCACAGGTCCCATCTGGCTGGTAAGACGATCAAACGCGGCGCTAGTTGTGTCATAGTGTACTGCACATTGCTGTTGGCCTGGTGTGGGTAAGCTTTCCTCAGTAACCCATGGACGCCCGTGATGACAACACAACGCTGCGAACCCTACAATGCAACCCCCAGGACGAGGTGGCCTGCAACTCCAGCATCCACAACCGCCTGGACCAGTGCCCCAGCGCGGGGTGGGGTGTCAACGATTGCACACACATCAAAGATGTGATGCTGACCTGTGTGCCAGGTACGCGAGCATAACAAGGCGCGTACTGGCGGGTGCTGATGAGGGGCGGCCCAATGTGATCGGCAACGGCAAGGTTCGGGGCCAGCGCTTTGTCTGACTGATCGGTCAGAACCGCATGCACCAACTTCTGGTTATCCCTTCCCTTGCTTGCACTGGTCCCTTCCGCCCCCTGTGTACGGCGGTGCACTCATGCACGTACCAACCCCACCCTGCACCATCTTCGTTCGCAGCCACCGGCGCGTTGCGGCTGGTGGGCCCCACGCCAGGCTCCGGTCGGCTCGAGGTGTACAACAACGGCACGTGGGGCACTGTGTGGTGCGTCAGACGAAAGCTCGGACTGCATGTGATGCTCCGCGGCAGAAGGTGAACTCGACTGCCCCTCGTTGATTGGGCCCTTTCCCCTCCTGCCTTCCCTCCCCAGCGACGATAATTTTGGGCTGGACGACGCGAAGGTTGCGTGTCGCGAGCTGGGCTTCGATGCGGCCTCGCCCACTTTCACATCTGGAAGCTCTGAAACGAGTCCCATATGGCTGGTGAGCCATAAAGACATGCATGTGCGCCCAGCTGACTGCTGAGTGCCGAGACCGGCCCGCACCAGCGTATATAACCCTACCTCCTGCGTGAAGGCAACGCCTGCAATTGCAACTCAGGGTGGCATGACCCTGCCTCTCACGCCATTGCGCAATGTGTGCGCACACTGGGCCAAGCCGTGACGCCCTCCACCATACTGCCCGCGTGTGCCGCCCTCTGCCTGTACCCCAGAACAATCTGGCGTGCAATGCCTCGGTGCACACGCGACTGAGGGACTGCCCCCACTCTGGATGGGGAGTCGCGTTCTGCTACCACATCGAGGATGTTGTCCTAACCTGCATACGTAAGCCTGCGGTTGTCATACAAGAGTGCCAGGTGGATGTGGGTGTTGCAGCTAGCTAGCTGCTGACACTGCTGTGTGGTGGGCGCCAGCTGCGTAGCTAGGGTGCGTACGAGCCCGCCTGCCTGGCATGGCAGCTATACCCCATGCCGCCCCCGTGTGCGCAGCCCAGGGTGAGGTCCGGCTGGTTGGCCTGGCCAACATGCCCTTTGGCACCGGCCGGCTGGAGATCTTTTACAGCGGCGTCTGGGGCACGGTCTGGTGCGTGCCGTCATGGCGGCTCGTTCTGTGCCGTAACGCCTCCCTGATGATGCGTACTTGGTCGGGATGCTTTGTCAACGATTGCTTGGCAGCAGCACGAATTGCTGCAAGATCGCTCGCTTGCAGCCGTGCCTGGCCTCACTCTGAGTGGCCTAGCGCGCGAGCATCACGCCACCGCAACGCATGGTGGTGTCCGCGAGCGCAGCCGCGGCTGCGGCTGGTCAACCCGAGCATGCAGCGCCACTGGATGGCTGCTGACCTTATCAATTGCTGCTGCTCCCTCGCGCCGCCGCTCCGCTCTCATCCCGACTGCTGCTGCTGCTGCTCGCTGCTGCTGGCCGCAGTGACTACCGATTTACGACGGACGATGCAGTGGTGGCGTGCCGACAGCTGGGATTAACCGGCGGCGTGGTGTCTTATGATGGCGCTCCGGGCACGGGGCCTATCTGGATGGTGTGATGCAGAGGCACCTGTACACAGTGTTGCGTGCATCCTCAAGGCCACCTTGCTAGCTAGGCCGCCACCTGTCCGCCCACTCCATGCAACCCTGTGCGGTGCGGTGCCTGATCTTACACATGTATGTGCGGTCTGCGTGCTCGCGTGTCCTCTAATCACCTCGGATACAGGACGATGTCGGCTGCAACCCCGCCATCCACACCCGACTGGACCAGTGCCCTAGCTTGGGCTGGGGCGTCAACTATTGTACCCACGTAGAGGATGTGGTGATATCCTGCACAATACCAGGTGCGGCCAGCCATCGTCAGCCATCGTCGTCCATTCCGTTGATTGCTTGCTCCATCAGGGCAGGATGGAGGCTGGCGTGCGCTCGCAGGGTGGCTGCTGGCCGGCCTGCGCGAGATGGATGAGGCCCGCCTGTCCCTTGCAAACAGCTCGTCTCCGCGTGCTGTTTTTGAGGCCGCTGCCGCCGCTGGCCTTGCCAACTCCCCCGCATCCCCGCTGCATGTTCCTCGCTGCTGCACCGTGCATGCAGCCAATGGCACCCTGCGGCTGGTGGGCCCCACGCCGGGCTCGGGCCGACTCGAGGTCATCTACGGCGGCGTGTGGGGCACTGTGTGGTGAGCCAGGGCAGCGGACGATGGGTTTCAACCCGGTTACCCGTTTCATTCAAATTCACGGTGGCCATGCCTCGGCTCGTTCCCCTTCGTTCCCGCCCCACCACAGCAACACTGGCTTCGGGTTGAACGACGCGAGGGTGGCGTGTCGCGAGCTGGGCTTTGACGCCGCCTGGCCCAGCTACACCTCCGGTAGCGCTGCATTGGGACCCATATGGCTGGTGAGCCTTGCGCGGTTGCATATTGGCCACAGCATGCATGTCGCGCTGTGCACATATATGGCGTGATGAATGGCATGCGGAAATGCCGCTCCTCATGCCTGCCTCACGCCTGCGCAAGCACGCGCTGTACTTGATTTGGAGCGAGGCAGGCCAGGCCCGCCAGCTCCCACACCTGCATGCTCGCGCCACGCTGCCGACGCTGCCTGCCTGCCTGTTCGTGCTGCAGGCCGAGCTGGCGTGCAATGCGTCAACGCACACGAGGCTGCGGGACTGCCCCAGTCGCCCCTGGGGTGTTAACAGCTGCGGGCACAGCAACGATGTGGTCCTCACCTGCACGCGTAAGCCGCGCACACGTGCAAAGCGGGGCTACAGATGGGGCTGCTGCCGGGGCTCTCAGTTGTGGTGCGGCTGCTGCGCTTTGGTTATCTCCATGCAGTGCAGGCAGCGCAACAAGCTGCCCATGATGCGACAGGCTCCTACCCCTCCTCTCGCCCTGCCGCACACAGCCCAATTTAATGTGCGGCTAGTCGGCCGCAACGATTGGCCCATTGGTATGGGCCGGCTGGAGATCTTCTACAACGGTGCCTGGGGCACGGTCTGGTACGTGCCGCTCCGGCTCATGGTTTGGGTTTGTCGTGAGCCCGCAAATTACGACATGAAGCGCTGCCGCATACTAGGAGGCATGCAGTGCGGGTTTCCCTGTCTACCACGGCACCGGCCGGTACTGGCTGGTCGGTCTCGTCGCTCGGTAGTATGTGTTCATGACGCACAATGTTGTAATTCGTCTTCATTTCATTTCCTCCCCATGTCCCTACGCAGTATCGACCGATTTGACCTCGAGGACGCCCAGGTTGTGTGCAGGCAGCTAGGCATGTCCGGCGGCATCATGTATATGCAGGGCAACGGCACGGGACCCATTTGGATGGTATGAAAGCATGGATGATGTAGACGAAGCATCTTGCAACTCCTGTGCATAGATACTGTACCTGCGACTTGGCATGCATAGCAGTATAGGATGCGGGCGACCACCACACACCGACCGTCTGGTTCTTCTCCAACCAACCCCACAGGACGAGGTGGCCTGCAACTCTAGCATCCATACTCGGCTGGACCAGTGCCCCAGCGCGGGCTGGGGTGTCAACGATTGCACACACATCAAAGACGTCATTGTGTCGTGCACAGCACCAGGTGCGTGTTACGTTATACTCTTGCCAACTTGAGCGGCTGAAGCCACCTGCACGTTTGGATCAGACATGCGCATTGGTAGCGTTTTAAACACTTGGACCGGCGGCCCCACAGCCAATGGCACGCTTCGGCTGGTGGATCCTATGCCGGGATTGCCGGGAACGGGCCGTCTCGAGGTCTTCAACAACGGCGTGTGGGGCACCTTCTGGTGAGCGTTGCCGTGGGAGGGTGGGTGGGTCGCGCAACCGCCGGGCAACGCACACGGTGCTGACCCTGGCGCTTATGGTACGAAGGCTATGGGACATGCATCATGCGCTCCGCCTTATTACGGTAAGGCTTATATTTCAATCATATTATAACATGATAACTGAATTATGGAATATTGGGCTTCGTTAGGATTCAACGATTTCGCCACAACTGCACGCCCGCTGCCCACCGGTTTATCCCCCACCCCAACCGCAGCTACGACGTATTCGATGACCAGGACGCTCAGGTGGCGTGTCAGCAGCTGGGACTCTCCGCCGGCTTTGCTTACTCGCACGGCGGCGGCACTGGGCCCATCTGGATGGTGCGTCACCGTGTTCTTCAGCGCAGCTAGCAGCGTGGTGCATCGACGGGGCGCCCGACAGGCCGCGCACTCATGTTTGGAGGCCCCACTTGGCGTGTGCCCCCAGACCGAGCTGGCTTGCAACGCCAGCACCCACGCCCGGCTGGACCAGTGTCCCAGCACGGGGCGGGGCGTCAACGAGTGCTGGCACCAGCGCGATGTTGGGCTCCGCTGCATCGTGCCACGTAGGGTCATGCTGAGCTCAACAAGAATGGATAGAAAGGGAAGCCCTTGCTCCAAGCGTAGGGTGCATGCATCGGACGCCTCGCAGCTAGCTACCCCACAGCACCTGTCAACAACGAACCGCACCGTGCCTTCCCCCATGTGCTCGCAGCTCCGTCGTTGCTGCCTCGGCCGCCACCCAACCCCTCCCCACGACCTCCACCACAGCCTCCGGCCCCTCCTCCAGCCCCGCCGCGCCCGCAACCATCGCCGCCGCCCGGTCCCCCTGTGCCTCCGCCCCGACCTCCCTCGCCGCCTTTGCCACCCCCTGCACCACCAAGCCCGTCTCGGCCGCCCCCAGGGCCACCCATCCGTGCTGGTGAGGAGGGGCATGACCGTGACGGCTGGCCATAATCTTGAACATCTCTATCTAGATAGACGCCGGAAGGGACGCCCGTCGCAGCATATGCGGCGCCCCTAGCTGATGATCAGCTGCGTGAGTCGGATTGCTGATGGCGGCACTCAATATCACCCCTTTCCAACACCCCTTTCCATGTTCTCTATTGCCCCAGACATTCCTGAGGGGAACGATTGCGGCGGTATGATCTTTCCCACATGCGGCACCCCCACGGCCCCCTGCGCCGATGTGGCCTGGTCCTCCCCCACCTGCCGCCCGGGCCTCACCTGCAAGCGGAGCGTTTCAGAGTTTGGCCTGTACCTGGCGTACTGGGTAGGCGGTTGGTTTAGCCCCGTCCGGCTGCTGATGTGTGCCACTGCAGCGGGCTTCGGGCTATCTGCGGGGGAGGTTGGCAACAGCTTGTTGCCCGCAGCCCTCGCTGCTTTGCCAAGCAACTACATAGGTATAATGCTTGCGCCCAGCTTGCGGCGGCGACTTAGCAATCCGTCGCCTCGCTTCACGGTAATAAAGACTGCTTTGTTCTGTGCTTCCGCCGCTGCCGAACCCACATGACGTGAACGCAGTGGAAGTGCGCTCCCAACCCTCCCGACAACTGTGAGACGGCTGGCTTGGGGGCCAGGGCCAGATTCGCTTGCTGAAGCCCATCAATGCATTCATGGGTGCATTTCGCCGCAGTCATCCTCACGAAGGTCCCAATAATATAGCTGTGGTGGTCCAAGCCCCTTCGTTCATATACCATGTATTGCTAGCCGCAACTACCGGCCACTGCCCAGGACCTTGCTTCGCATGCCTGAATTGGCACACGGCGATGCTGGGTCGGCATGCATCGATTATGGCATGACGATGGCTCGATGGTGGCATAATGACAAGCTGCTAGCTGCCCAGCTGTGAATAGTACACAGCCGTAACGGCAGCCAATTAAGCCGGGTACCTGTGACCTGCCCTTCTTTCCCTTCTATCGCCTGCTGTGGCCCCGCAACACGTCTTTTGGCGTTCCACCATCCACACACAGCCCTGGGCATCGATCTCGGCAACCAGTGCGGCGGCAAGGGCGCGTCCTGCGATCTGGTGAGGCAACACTGCGGGCACGGCTGGAGCGGTCCAAACATGGCTGAAGCGCCCAAAAACAGAACATGTATGCGTTGCCAGGTGTCCTGCTCCCGCGCTAGCTGGCGGGTCCCTGATTCCCGCTCTGCTGACGACCACCAGCTGGCCCGCCTTGCTGCGCCCTGCGCAAATTGGATCATGCCGTCTCGATACGCCTCCCCATACCTGCGTACACAGGCTGGGGCAGGCCCATGCATGGACGGGCCCTGGGCCTCGCCCGCTTGCAAAGACGGCCTCACCTGCAAGCGCAGCGATAGTTGGTGGTGAGCGAGTGCGACCGTACGCGTGCGTATGACCGCATACATATGCTGTCAACCCGCAATACCAGCGGCAGCGGGCGGGGTGTGTAGGGTGTGCTCCGTGTCGCTCGCAGCTAGGTGATGTCGGCCAACCCTAGGGCACAGTGGGAGCTGCCGGCGGCGTTTGTGCACCTGATGCGATGAGCTCTACGTAGCGGGTGGTCGAATGCAGATGACATTGGCGGGCCTCAACGGCATGCGGCCAGCCAGATGGGCGCGCACGCGAGCACGTCTACGTCTCTGACGCCTTGCCATTGCGATGTTGGCGCTTTCGCCACACAGGTACACAACATTAACTCGCACACCCGCACCTGCTGCTGTACGTGCCCCTGCCCGGCCCCGCCGCTGCATTCAGGTGGTCGTGCGTCCCCACCCCATCCGAAGACAGTGAGCGTGGCTACCTGTCGGTGTAGCATTGCGATCTCTATGCCTGCTTCCTGAGGGCCTGACGTCTTCACGTGCCGGCCACATCATCCGCTGAGGCCAGGATCTCGTTGTAGTCAAAGAGAACTCTTACGTGACACGCGTGCCGATCGGCGCCCGTCCTTGGCTATGTATCCCCGAGCTGACGTACGGCATGCCTGCTGCCTCGATTGCTCCATTTCATTGTTTTGTACCACGCAGTAAATGGCATCGCTGAAAACGGCCAGTGCGGCGGAAAGGGCGTCTCCTGCGACCTGGTAAAGATGCAGGCTGGAGGGCGTGGCTTGCTGGGACGCATGCAGAGGGTCTTGTTTGGGTCCTCTGCTGCTCGTGCGCTGCCAACGCTGTACATGCGCAGTGCACAACGTCTCAAGCGCATGCCTTGTCACGGCAGCATACACACGCATGTCCCCGACTGCCGATCTCCAATGAACAGCACGGTTGTCTTTGCTCCTCCGCCTGCCACCCCTCCTCGCGAAACGCAGCCCGGCGCGGGCCCCTGCATTGACGCGGCGTGGACCACACCCGTTTGCAAGTCCGGACTCACGTGCAAGCGGGAGACCGAGTGGTGAGATTCATATGGCCCCTGCCGCGAGCAAGCAGCTGACTGCTGAGTGGCCCGCTGGACGTATTCACATAGGATTGATGGCACGCCTGTGGGCGCATGCGTGTACATCCCGCAGGCGGTGGTTCTGCGTCCCAACGCCCGTCAACTCAAGTGAGTCTCGCGAGAAAGCTCGGACTTGGCGGCTTCCTTCGTTCTTGGGTTATTAGGTTTGCATGACCGCCCTCGCAGGCGCCGGCATCCCTCCACATGCCCAGTGCGGTGGCAAGGGCTCGTCCTGCGACCTGCCGGGTAGGAGCGGCCGCGTGGGGTGCGGCAGCGGGCGACCAGCATAGCAGCCGTGACGGGCATGCGAGGCCTCGATCGGCTGCCTGTGCTTACGCTAGCGAGTTGTGAGATAGTTAGAAATTATAGGAATTGCGATGGTCACGACACGTGCAGAGCCTGCGTCGTTTCATAAAGAAGCGAAGGGTAGTCCGTTTGTTGGACAAGGAGTGTCCCCAAGCCCACCGCCACTGTCGGTGAGGTGCCTGACATCACCTGTCGCTTCCGTCTTTCGATACGCGCTCGCTCTTGGGTCATCATGCCCGGCCGCAGGCGCTGGGCCCTGCGTGGATGCGGCCTGGACCTCGCCCGTCTGCCTGGCCGGCTACGCGTGCAAGAGGGAAACCGAGCTGAGGTCCGTCTTACATTCTTGAGAGAGCGCGTGTGCTGGATTCTTGTGCGTAGCGCATGCGTGGCAAGGGGAAATAGAAGTAGAAATGGTTACGACTTGTGTAAAACACAGGTCATTGCATTCAGGAGGGCGGGCGTGTATGGGGCGAGCCCCACGCCTACCACCGGATGCGTGGCAAGGGGATTTTGTTTCGAGACAATGCGACGGCAAAGCTGCTGAGCTGTGCTGTGGCCTCCCCTGCTTGCTGCCCGCAGATGGTGGTGCGCCCCATTACCCAAGGACAACAGTAAGTCCATGCTCGGCGGCGGCATACTGCGTGTGCACGCCTTACATCAGCTTCCCCTGCTCTTTGCAACTCTTTCGACTCTCCCATAAAGACACTACGTTGGCCACCCTCAGGCCGAGGCATCAACTTTGGGAACCAGTGCGGCGGTACAGGAGAGTCGTGCGGCCTAGTGAGTGATGCGTAGCAGTCGGATGTGCCATGCGTTGTAAGGCAAACGCCGCGTGCCACCCTACCCGCGCCGAGTTAGTTTGGGTGCTCCATATGTCCCATTGCGTGGTCCCACGACTTGTATCGACAGTCCCAACCATCCTGCCACCTCTGTCACCCTGGGTTCACCCATACATACATGGCCGCCGTTGCCTTGATCGCAGACTGGTGCGGGTCCCTGCGTTGACGCGGCCTGGACGGCCCCCAGCCCCGTATGCAAGCTGGGGCTGTACTGCAATCGCAAGGACAAAGTGAGTCACTGCTAAATGGTAACATAAATAGGCACGCGTATGGCATATTGATTGCCGTGCAGCGCTCGGAGCATGCTCCTCTCCGGTACGGGTAACGTACGCCATTGCTGCGTGCCCTATTCACATGCATTGACTTTTATTTTCCTTATTGCCTGCAGACGACGTCGTGGTATTGTAATGCCCTGCCGTACACAAATGGTGAGGCTGTACGAATTCGTTGTTTGATGCGGCCAATCCAGCGAGGGTTGCTGTCGCCGCTCATGTATGCATGGTTGAGGGCGGCTGTGGGGGTGCATGCGTCCTGTGAAGGTGCTGTGCGGCGGCCCTCCAGCCGCACGATCTATCTCCAGCTGCTGCGTGGCCTTGCTCACCTTGGTCGGCGCCCATAGGTGTCCATTCCAGCCTGTAGCTTGGATCATACAGCCTAGCCGGCTTTGCCGCGTCAAACAAGGGTGGACGCGGATGGACCTGGATGCATCCGATTCAACGCATCTGCTGCATGGGCGCACTCGGCACGTGCTGTGCTTCGAATCGCTCGTTCTCCACTTCCTGCGAGCCCGAGACCCTGCTGTTCAGCCAGCAGCACCCTTACATTTCTGTTGGGCGACTTCACCTCGCCTCCATAGGCTGCACGCGCTATGCCATCCCGGTCGCCGGCGACACATGCGCCTCCCTCTGGACGGCTGCTGGCAACACCTGGAACGCCAGCGCCTTTGGCGCCGTCAACCCTACCATCGACTGCGCCTCGCTGACGATTGGGCAGCCCGTGTGCGTGGGCCCTCCGCCACCGCTGCCTCCGGGTGCGTCTAGTGTTCGTTTGTGGCCGGGGCATGGCAGGAAGTGAGCGCACCGCTTGCTGTTGCTGCCTCAAGCCTTTTACTGCTTACCGATGTGCCGCAATGAATGGTGCCGCGCTCCACAGGCTCCTGCAACCGGACCGCCACGGTGGCGCAGGGTGACACGTGCTGGGGGCTTTGGACGGCCGCCGGGATGGCCTGGAGCGACGCGGCCTTCTACCAGGTGGGTGGGAGAGGCGCACG